>VDFB02347086.1:0-11512 GCA_007258455.2 Sequoia sempervirens
CCAGCCACGAGTAAAGACATAAATCAATATAGCCTATTGGCTATTTATTTATATGTGATATTTAATGTGAAGGGGCGCTTCACTTGGCAACAATGTAATTTCTAAAAGGGCCGACCTTCCTTGTAATTCACATATTTTAATTGTAATTATATTTCTCTATTTTGGCCGACCTTGTACATGAAGAGGTGCGACCTCTCTCTCATTGTGTATTTATACAAGGTCATTTCCATCCTTTCTATCATCAAGCAAGTTCGTTTCTCTCCTTCATTCAAGTGCAAATTTTCTCCAAGAGCAGATTGCGAATTTCTCTAAGTGCAGATTTAGGTTTCAAGGAAGGGCAGATTATTATCTGTTTTGCATCTAAAGTTGGTGCTGAATACTGGCCTTGTGATTGGCCTCATTGTAAAGAGAATTGTTGCCACTATCTATATATATAAGAGAGATCTTTGTTGCTGGGTTTTTCTCCCTCAAGAGGAGGGTTTTCCCAGGGTATCTGTTGTGTTATTGTGTCTGATTTGAATTAATTTTCTGTGCATTAAATCTGATCATTAAAATTTACCTCTCCACGACAAAGGAAGCACCCCCACGAAAGAATGGGTTCTTACACAAAACTTATCTGCCTTCACGCGCCAAATAACACAGCCACGGAACTCGGTGTAAAGGCGAGTTGGACACCTGTGTGCCCCTTCTCAAATGCCTCAATGCCAACCAATGACCCTAACCTTCACTCCTTTGTGCCCTCTCAATTTCTCTTTTCTTTTTTTCTCCTCTCCTTGAATGTTCTCCATCCTTGAATGTTTTCCCATGCCTTTCCAAGTCTCACATAAATGCTTATATAAGCCTTATGGGGTGGTTTCCAAACCATCACACCCTTGCACAAAGGTTGCATTTAATAATTATTTAAATAACTAATTATTCCTCCACCTTTTAAAGAAAGTTTTTCTACATATTCTTTATTAATATCTCTTTTAACCAAAATATCATAATATCCTTTATTTTTCTATCTCCCTTTTAATTCTAAAAGGTTATTTCATAACTTTCTCTTTGGGGAAAAAATCACATAACATTTCTCCCCTTGTAAATTAACTACTGTACTCAGTAACACAAGATGCATCTGCATCACAACTCAAAGAAGTGATCAGTAATTGAAGATACTAACATTGAATATTTGTATTCTTCATAATATACCTACTTTATCTACATTATTTGCTACATTATTTGCTTCTTTTAATTCATAGATCATCCTTTTTAACTTTATTTTAAATTCACAAGTAATTTTAATAAAACCACTTTCTCCAATCAAAATTATGATGATAACTATATAGATGTCTTATGAAATATATCTTGAATTTATAATTGAAAAGATAATTTTAGTTTATGTGTTTAACCTCCTATCTTTCAACTTTACCATTTTACTCACTCATGTAACTCCTTCAAAGTATTACGATATGATCACACAATAATTACGCTGAAGGCGTTCCCTCTATGAAGTGAACCAAGCTGACTTGATAGATCAACGTCTCGCCTTGCTTAAGAAGGGATGCAAGACGATGCAAATCATATTGACTGTTTGATATGTCGCGTAAAACTCTGTAGTAAATGGAAAGATTTGAAAGCAAAGTCACCAGAAATATGTCATGAGTTGCGGCTCGTTCTAATTTTGCTACCACGTCATTGGACCCACAGTACGGGGGATGAAATGTTTGAGCAATTGTCTTCGTCATATTGATTTCTTGCATGGCAAAGACAACAAGTGCCTCAAAAAGAACTCCAGTTGCTTCTTCCGAAGTGAAAACTATGATTGTCCATCAAGATTGCAAAGAGATAACCATGAGCCAAAACCGTGCTTTAGTTATTAATACTATGATAATTCATCCAAACGAAAAGATCTGAAGGCTACTAGATTGTTGCATTCATATTTTATTGATTTCCATTGCCTAGTTTCATGGTTCATTTACTGAAATGCAACCTCATCATTTACATTTGCTAAAATAATGTGGAATTTTGAAAAAAAAAACTCTTAGATGCTTCAAAATATTCTTACCTTAAAAGGCCTATCTACACGAGGTATTATGGGTTCCTTGCTAACATGGAAAGAAATAAATTTTTGCAGATCTCACACAACCAAAAATGATCTGGCTGTCTACAGATTCATAAAAGAACAAAACTCGCTGAAACCATGCCGATGAGAAAAAATGGGTAGTATTTGCAAGACAATCTCTCCATAGCGGGTGCTCTAGGGTTTTCATTTTCTCGTGTATCCTCCACAAAATATGAATGCAATCAACAATGCCGATGAGAAAAAATGGGTAGAATTTGCAAGACAATCTCTCCACAGTGGGTGCTTTAGGGCTTTCATTTTCTCGTGCATTCTCAAAAAAAGTCATCGTTTCACATCAACCCTAGCTACGATACACAATCTATGATGCTAAACCTCATGGCTGCCTTAGGACTAGAAAAAGTTGGTTTAGGGGTTAAAGGAAGGTTACCTTCATTTGCGTACGTTTATTCTAAAACCAAAACTTGACTTGAAGAGGCTTGAGACCAAGTTTGTTGTTGAGTTCCTTTCTCTGTTTGTCATTCGGATGCAGACACTCCTTAAAAAACTTGCATAGGAAAACCCAAATCTTTGAAACAAAGAAGGAATGAAACAAGGATAGGAGGATTAAGTACTAATGTATGCTTACATTCCCATCTCTTGAATTTGATGCTGAGTATGACGATGATATCGTTTCTTGCGAGGCTTGCGATTAGTTGCATCCAGATCTTCATCTCCTTTTTTCCTCTTCCTTCGATATTATCACTACCAGATTTGCTCTCCAACTCCTCTCTTAAGCCCATGGCCCCCTAACTCTCCGCCCTCGCACTTACACTCAAATCATGATCTATACATGCAAAATGTGGTAGCAAAGACAAGGCATGTGATCTGCTTTGCAGAATGCCACCAGGCACCCTCACAGCGTCCCTTCGTAGTTTTCCTTAAGAATCGAAAATTGTGATCACATGTACTACGTGAGATCATTTTTATTTTTAGTTCATTGTTTTATTATTAAAATAAGGAAGCAAATTACCATTGTTATGCATATTCATGTTAGTGAAGGTTGGTTGAGATGTAAGCTTACTCACAACCCACATACTTGTAATGGGCAATAACCTTTTCCTAATTTTAATCCGCTAATAAATTAATTACAATTTACATCTATCACTTTTGATATTCCATGAGAATTGTAGTAAATGCATAACAAAGTAAAATTATAAGTAATAATAAAATAAATATTTGAAAAATAGAGTAAAAAGTTTTCTTCTCTCATAGTTATGTAATGCTAGTACTATCTAACATTAAGGAGCAAAGGCAATTCTTAATACTAATAAGATATCATTATTTATAATAAACATTAATTTTATTATTATTATTTGTTTTAATATATTTTTATGAATTAAGAATTAATGATAGTTATTGGTAATGATAATTAAAAATAATTAATTTTAATTTAAGAAATGTGAATGTTAAGGTTTATATTATTTAGTTTTATATATAATGATGATGAATAAAATTTGATAATTTGTAAAATTAGTTTTTTGATATAGAAAAAGAAGTAATCTAATTGTATTTATTGTCTAGGATTTTATGTAAATATTTTTTATGTGTTGAATTTGTGGTTTTGGATCATTTTTATACTATGTAAATCTATTTTGTGTTGTGTAGATATAATCCTATTGATTTCATACCTTTATTCTATTACTCACTATGCCCTTTGCTTCTAACTAGTCATTAGGAAATGGTGGTATTTAAAAATACCTTAAGGAAGTTGTCAAATCACTAGGGGCAAGCTCTCTTAGATCAACCTTGTGGCAAAAGATTGACTTTACAATTGTTCTAAAGATTGGTAGTCATTGGGACACATACAATTTCTCTAAATGATTATTAATGTTGTTCTTTTTAGTGAACCAATTGAAGTTTTCCCCTAATGAATTATTGTTGTATGCTCTAGGAATTTAAATGATTATCTAATGATTCTAGGATGTCCTTTGTATGTCTTTAAATACTAATACATAACAAATTGTTGCACAAATGCATATCAAATTAGTTCTCAATGGTTAGTAGAAAAGAGCAAGATTTGATAATTTTGATTTTTTTTTTTTGAATTTTAAGCTAGATCTACGACATAGAAGATCATTCCTAAATGTCATGGAAATGATCTATCTAGGGATTAGGAATGAATGCATGAAAATTTGGCCCAATAAATGAGTTGAATGTGTTGAAATAGGTGTGAATAGGTGCAAAGAGAGGTAAATGAGTTGATTAGGAATGAATCCATGAAAATTTGGCCCAATAAATGAGTTGAAATAGGTGTGAATAGGTGCGAAGGGAGGTGTGAATCTCTATTCCTCTCACCTCTTCTCTCTCTCTCTCTCTCCCTTCTCTACCTACCTCTCTCCATTTCTCTCCCTCCCTCTCTCTATCTCCACCTCACTGCATATATATATTTCCATGTGCCTGTCATATATATGGCACTTGTCCAATGTCTGTCTCTATTTCTCTCTCCCTCTCCGTCTCTGTTCATCTGTCTCTGGCCGGCACGGTTTGTCATGCATATACACTCTCTGTCAACCTTAGCCACCAGCAAATGCCAACATGGGCTCTGTCTCCTTCCTCTCCTTATCTCTCCCATATTTATCTCTCTCTATATTTCTCTCTATCTCTTCCTCTCTATCTACATATCTCTCTCTACATTTATCTCTCCCTTTACCTCTCTTTATCTCTCTATTTATTTGTCTCCCTCTTGTTCTCTTGCTCTATCTTCATCTCAACTTCTATCTTTTCTCTCCCCTATATCTCTAGACATGTCTCCCTTTCTCTATCCATCCATATCTCTCCCTCTCTCTCCCCTTCCTTCTTCATAGACCTATATATATCTTTGCTTCTATATCTCTATCCATCCATATTTCTTCTTCCATATCTCCCTCAATGTCTATCTCGTTATCTCTTTGTCTCTCTCTACCCCTATATCTATCTATCCCTCTCTTTGCCTCTCTCTATATATCACTTCCTATCTCTATCTTTATCTTTCTATCTCTCCCTCTCTCATTCTCTCTCTCTCTATTTGTATCTCTTCCATATCTATATATCCCTATCTCCCCTCTCTCTATCTCTCCCTCTCCATCTCCATCTCCATCTCCTTACCCATGTCTCTCTCTCACTCTCCCCCATTCTATCTCTCCTCCTTTCTATCCCTCTTGCTCCCTCTCTCTCTATTGCAAACATAACACAAGTCTATTGGTAATGAATCTTGATTACCTTATCAATTCAAAGGCTTTATTTCAATCATGTTTGGGTCCTTGTAAGTGGACACATAGTTGATTTGAATATATTACTTCTCCAATAATACCTTTGTTGTATAAACAACATCATTTACTAAATTACCTACTTGTTGACCTCATGTATTGCAAAATGTATTAAAAAAATAGACCAAACTTTTTTCCTAAACAACCTTCCACACCTCTTCGGTGTATCCATTGCACTCCAAGGTGCAATTGCTAGTTACTATGCATATCCATTACTATGTGGCCACTCATAATTTATAAAAGTATAATCTATAACTTCAACAAACATTCCAAGATGATATTCATGCATTTCGGACTATATGAATATCCTCTTTTCAAATAGAATCTTAGTCCTATACAATAAGGCAAATGTACAAAGGTTATTGGGTTGATCAAGTTCAATAACAATGTACAAATTAAAACAAAAGATGATACAAATAATCTCACAATTCATCTTAAATAGCTATAGAATAATAGTAAATTATTGCCACCTAGAGAGTACTTCATAAATAAATACTAGTTTTAATCTTCCTTTAAGAAACTAGGTTAATTATATCTAAATTTAATTCTAGGATGAAGATTTGCTCAATTATGTTTTTGGATGAAGTTTTGGCTTATAAAAATGAGGATACTTCACATTGACAACCATGTTGTAAGCCTAATAGTAAGGTGGAACACAACTTTTTATTGGGGATCTCATCATGAAATTTAAGTAAGGGTACATAAGGAGAGGAAATATTATTTCATTCCATAAATATATCCCTAAGTTTGGACACCTATTGATATATGATATTATTAAATCATGTATGACAAAATAATTAGTATAAATTTATAATTTTAATTTTCTTAGAGGTTGTCTCTCCCCCTGTAAAATATTCAACATGTCCACATGTCTCATCCTAAGAAGCATTATTTCATTCCAGCCAATGCATTTAAACAACGATATTTTCAAGGTTTAAGATGTAGAAATGGCATGCTCCTATGGGTTTATATCCTATAATATGTTATTCTCAACAATTCATTCCAAATATATTGTCATTTCCTTAAATTTAAAATGTGAATCCAAGGACCTATGGGTTATGGGCCCACAATGTAATTTAGACAAATCTAGATGTTTGATTTTGAATAACATAACAAGCATAGTAAAATCACTCAAAAATGGCTGAAAATTAATATGGATATACAAATTTCACTCTAGAAATATTAATGTACTAACTCTTATTTCACAGACAAGTCCTTATAACCCAAATAGAAATATTCAACTTAATACCACTAAAGTGATTGTCTCTTTTTTGAAATCTTGTGATAAAGAACTCAATCTTCCAAGAGCTCCATGAATCATCCAAACCTATATGAAATTTTGATAATTAGGGCTCTATGATGCAAAATTAATCTTTCCTTTTTTGTGTGATGAAACTCAAATGAAAAGAATTATTCATTGACTAATCCTATGATTATTTCAATTAAACATGATTCCTAACTATCAACTAGAGTTGCTAGTTTTGTTTCTTGGGTTGGATTTAAGTGCAAATATCATTCTCACATATAACTCTTTGTTTTTGAGAAATGTCTTACTTATATTTGATTATTTTTTTAAGAGAGAGATTTAAGCTTCATGATCTCTGTCATCCCTTTATCTAGCTTGCTTATTGGTTGAATCTATTAAGACTTGGGTGGTCAACTAGAGCTACATAAAAATTGCCAAATCAAAACTCAATTTTTATTTATTTTCAAAATAAAAATGTGTTGTCTATTTGACTTGGGTATATAAATATTTATACCAAAATATTCTTTGTACAAAACTGCATATAGGCAATCAGTGAGGCTTGGTTGAGTTCCGGAAGTAGGGAGTTCTTATGGTTATGACAGATATGTTAGATATGCATGAAGTTCACTTTTAGGTGCTGGAATGGATGGGTTATATTCTTCTAGATATGCTGCAAGCACCATTGTAGAGAGACAAATATTGCAGGTAGTTCTTATCCATCTTCATACCTGAGCTGAACATTGGGTGTTGGATATTTGAAGGTCAGGGTTCTGGAGCATGTCATACCAATGGCACCATGATGATCTGACGCACATGAAAGAATAAACATAGACATGCTCATTCGAGTTTGGTTCGGAGGAGGTATTTTGAAGCATAAGTTATGCCAATTTTAATTGGTACAGAATTTAATATATCCATCTTATCAGCTTTCAAAGGGCTTGTTGCTAATCAAAGAAGACTAGAGCCACAAGTGTTGGCATCATTATCACCTACCAACTCTAATTTGTTGAATTTTCTCTTGAATTTCCTTGTGTCAAAAATTTCAACTTGTAAGCACTTTCAATCGCCACATATTTCAATGTAGAAATACACAATCAAGTGTCATCTTTAGGAGTGAGAGTGTACAAATACAGGTTTTCATTCTTGAATCTGTTTCTTTAAAATGGCAGATTATTTTCATCCTTGAAGTTACCTTTTGCTATTGCGTAGTTTACCCCCTCTCTTAAAATTTTAGCTGGCACTTGCTCATTTAGACTCTCTATATGGTTGGAATTTGGGTTTTATCCTAGTAGTATGTAATATTCATATGGCTAGTTTGTTATGTCCAAGAGTTTTGCCCATGGCCTTTGTATCATTGGTGTGGTTATTTACCTGGTTGAAGAACTTGGTTTGGTGACGTGAACTTCCGATTAGCACCTATAATCATTGATAGGTTCATTGCATTTTTGGGTGGCCATGTATACCCTATTTATTGCTCTAATAACCTATTTAAATGCCTCAGCGAAGAAAGTATTGGTATGATTGTCAGGTTTTGGTTAATTACAATGGATCTATGGATTAAAAAAAATGGAATCAGTACATCATTTAGATCTATAGAGGCGAATAAGTAGTGCCATGTGGAACTTGTTTGTATTACTGTTGGTGTGTCCGGCTGCTGGTGAAGTGGGTATACTCATAGGGCTATACCCCATCATCTGACCTGTGAAGACTCCTATTGCATCTCAAATGTGCATGGACATGTTTCTGACTGTTGGTTTGTCTGGCATTATTCTGAGTTAGTCTCTCAAATAGGCGGATGTGTTGGAATACATTTGCAGGTCCACAGGGGCAGTGGGGTGTTTTGTTTTGGTTGCAGTATTTACTGAGGGTGTTTCTATTTGTCGTCTGTATTGTCTCAGATCATTGATAATTTGTCTAAGCTTGTGGATCGCTTACGCTCTTTGAGCCTGAGCAGATATGTTCTGTGATGTTTTGAGATATGGGGGCCATGACAGTTGTTTGTTTCTGGCTCCTCTTTGATAGACAATCTATGTATGACCCACAGTGATATCAAGGCAGCCATCATCTCAATGTGTGAAGAAAGAACTCCTGCAGATCGTTTCGCCTGGTGGTACAGTTGCTTTAGGAAATCAACTACATTTATATGCACCTTGGCCATGTTCGCCATTCAATTTAATCTGAGATTCATCTTTTCATGAGTTGGGTCTGTCAACATTGGCCAAGGAAGATACAATTGATGAATCATTTGGAACTGAAGCTAACATTATAGATGGTGTTTGGGATATTCCAAACAAAAACATTCCCCGGGTATAAAGGAAATCAATCTGCTCACTCTTTCAAAAATTTTATTGTCTTTTGTATTCTCATCCGCTTCATTAAAATTTAGCTGTACATATATTCTTCCAAAATCATGGTCATTAAAAAAATGATTGTATGCACGAATTTGGAATTACAGAAAGGGACAATTACGATTTGTGAATACATACAATGTGTTGCACTTCCTTTAAGTGATAGGACACTCAAGAAGAAGTATGTGTGCTGATAAAATTCATGTTGAGGTCCATTGTTATTTGTCCTGTAGTCCTCTTTGAAAATAGTCAAATATTTCTAAATGTTCCCAAATATTGTACCATGGCGATCTGCACAAGTGAAACAATCATTGAAGACCCCTGTACATCCTTGTGCAAACTTTTTATACCATACGTATGGGCACCCAACTGTTGTATATATAGACCATCCCGAATGGAGTTGTATGATACAAAATATGGGCAGAGCCGTGTGGCTGAGTATCATGTGTGATTATACAGAATCGACCTGTCTACCTTAATACAGTCACGATAAGGTTTAGGAATAGACTAGATTTTGATCACTCTTACCATAACTTGGGCTTTGACCATACTGTGGACTGCAACTTCAAAGTCAACCATCATAGTCTACTCTATCTAAACTTAGATTAATTTCACTGGTAAAGTGCCAGATCCTCGACATAGCAATATTGTGTCAACACGTGAAAGGACGCCATCCTTAAGAGACATGGTCCTTGACACAAAAGGTCTCAACCTTTAGGATTATGTTTTTTCAATGAGAGTCCATTATTCTATATACTCTTGTACAAATATTTGGATGCAAGAAAGTGTAAATGCTTCATAGTTTACAGTGGTCTAAGAAGACATCAATGACCATATGATACGTATAATAGAATCTGAATAGGGAGTGATCTAGAATGATTTATATATGCATCCTAAAGAGGATAGAGATTTCAAAAGAGTGAAGGATAGACTTAAATTTAGAATTAAGGTTAAATGATTTATATATTTTTTCAATATTAATAAGTTATTATAATTAAAAAAAATTATAGGTTTATAGATGAAGAATATATATATATATATATATATATAGAATTTTTATAATTAAGTTGAGTCTATGTTAAATAGGAATTTTCTCAAAGAAATTTTAATTCTTGAATATGAATATTCGCACACATAGATGATCTAAGGATTTCCAATAATGCCAATAAAATTAGACCTTATAGAATTAAGTCTTATGGCTCAAAGGTTAATACAAGTGTATAATGTTAGATCTACACAAGGAGAATTTTAAGGATTGGTTAATATGAAATTTTATGTAAATAGAATTTCAAAGATAGGAAGGTTGGATCATTAGGCTCCAATACCAAATGTGATGTCACTTTTCCTCTTAAAGTTGTTTAAGTATTAGCAGCAGATTTTGTAAATTAAATATTAGAGTTAAGATAATTTACAAGATGTCATGTTTTAAAATGTTGTGTAAACTACAATATGTAACAATTAGACAAGGATTCTAAAGTAAATAATTAACATAGTAAATCAAATAACACATCCATGTAATCCACTCAGTTTAACATCAGAACCATAATATTTCAATATCTTTTAATATAATATGTATCATTAACTTGATGACAAAAACATTTACAATATTTATAAGCAGTAATAAATAAATCAATTAAACATTTAAAACAATGACTGCAAATAGAATTGGATAACACATCTGTAATTTCCAGAGAGGTTGCTATTTGGCATTCGGAGGAATGGTTACAGGTCTAGGCTCTCCATAGCAAGGAAGCACCCTCGGAGGAACTGGTTCTTACACAGAACCCAACCTGCCTTCATGGCATAAATAACATGGCCCTGGCTAGGACACTCCCGGGTGTACGACACACCCTTGTGTAATGTCCCCTTTTGGGATTGCCCTAAATCTTGCCCTAGAATCACAAGTTTCAATTTAGTTAGGGTTATAACTTACCAAATAAATGCTTTAAGTAAGATAAATCTCGGTTTAGGTCGTGCAATTACGTTAGATAATATTGGAATATAATTCATATGATAAAACATATATAAATATCTGAACCATGTAAATGCATAACTATTAAACTACACAATATCCATAATGCATAATGGGAGTTTAATCATAATAGGAATTGGATGGGAAACATGATAAGTCTGCCCGAAGCTATCCCAGGTAAGCCCAAGAGCACGTAGCGTCCAAACTAAGACAACTCACCTCTTGGCCCAAGCAGCAGGAACGTCCATACCAAGACAATTCCACCCTTGGGGTGGGCTACTTAGTGGGTAACTTGTATCTGCATTCCCTATCCATGCTGCCTTATCCATCCTTCTTATGATTGAGACTCCTTGAATTAATCCTAACAACCAGTCATAGTTTGGCTTGATAGGATAGCCTTGAAAGGGTGCCTGTAAACTACTCATCCCATTTAAGCCCAAGAGCGCGTAGCATCTAGACCAAGACAACTCACCTCTTGGCCTCAAGCGGCAGGAACATCCAGGCTAAGACAATTCCACCCTTGGGGTGGGCTACTTAGCATGGGAGAGCTCGTAAACTGCATCTCCCTAACCTGCTTCCTACAACCTTACATTTGATTGA
>VDFB02347087.1:0-46397 GCA_007258455.2 Sequoia sempervirens
GAAACTCTATTTGACTTTCCACTCCTATGCTTCAAAACAAAAGTAAAGATCTGCAAGAACTCCACCCATCTTGTGTGTCTGATTCAACTTACCCTAATTGTTCAAATATTGCAATGCTGATGATCTGTATACAACACAAACTCCTTAGGTAACAAATAATGTCTACACTTCTTCAAGGCTTCAACTATGGCATAAAATTCTTGATCATACACTAAATACCTTCTCCTAGCATCATTCAATTTCTCACTAAAATAAGCTATAGGTCTCCCTTCTTGACTTAATACTGCTCCAATTACATTTCCACTTGCATCACAGTCTACTTTAAATACCTTATTGAAATCTGGTAAAGCCAACATAGGCTTCTTAGTCACCTTTTGCTTCAACAACTCAAAACTTTGATCTGTTCTAGATGTCCATCTAAAACCATTTCTATCTCCTCATTATTTTTGTCATAGGACTACAAATAGAACTAAAATTCCTAATGAACTTTCGGTACAAACTATCCAATACATGAAATGATCTTACCTCTCCAATACTTATAGTTGTAGGTCACTCAACAATTTCTCTAACCTTCTTAGGATCCATCTTCATTCCATCCACAAATATCACAAATCCCAAATTTACCAATTCCTCCTTCATGAAACTACACTTCTTAATGTTTATTAGCAACTGCTCCTCTCTCAACCTCTTTAAAACTTGTCTTATATGCAGGTATGCACAAAATCATCTTTTAAAAAATAGGCCCTTAAGTGGCAAAAAAATCATAAAAATCAAAGTTAGGCAACTTGATATAAAAATTTGAATACGTTATCTATATTATTTTAAAAATAGGCAAGAATAGAATATGTAGCAAATTGAATGTAGTTTCTAAACTACTAGGTTTTTTTTAAATCTATTTGGAGTGAAAATTCAAAATTTCAATCTTGATGGTACTTAAATTTTAGGAAAAAATAAGAAGTAGATTAATACGTCAACCACCCTAACCACAATAAAATGATATTATAATATTTTAGACATAGTAGAGAACTCATGTCTAGATGTGATGCATATTTTTTATAATTTTTCCAAGTAAATAATTAATTATGAATTTTTATACAAATTTTAAAAAATATAAAATCTCGTATGTCTAACCACCTTAACTTGGTCAAAACTTCATGAAATTCATTTTTTCTTTTTTTAATCCTATACTATGCGAAGCATAGAATGTGATGCATGTTTTGGATTAAAAAAATATGATATTGTTTGAAGGATATAGATGTTTTTCAATTAGCCTATCAATTAGCACTTTAGTCATAATTCAAATAGAAAATGAATAATAAGCATAATTTATATTGGTGGAAATCTTAAAATATCCTTTAAAAACCCTTTTCATTTCATCAATTTTTGGTTAAAAAAAGTCGTCAGCCACATACCCTACAAATACCAATCATATTGCCACTTTTTGGCCCATCATGATCCTACACATACCCATGCAACAAATTTTCCTCTCTACTCTTACTAAAAATAAAGATGCCATTCAAGTACACAATCGCAAGCTTACCCAAGAATCTCTTCAATACCTCATTCATCAACTTCATGAAAGTACTTAGTTCATTTGTTAATTCAAAAGGCATCACCAATCACTCAAATAATCCTTCAATTGTCTTAAATGTTGTCTTCCACTTATGTCCTTCCCTGATTCTGATATGATGATATCCACTCTTCAAATATATCTTTGTAAAGTATCTGTCTCGACTCAAACAATCCATTATGTCATCCATCGAGGGCAAGGGAAATCTATACTTTACCGCAATCTTATTTATGGCTCTTGAATCTATACACATTCTCCATTCTCCATCCTTCTTAGGTGCCAACACAATAGGTACTGCACAAGGACTTAAAATTTCTTTGATCAAACCTTTCCTCAACAATTCTTGCACTTGTCTATTCAACTCTTCATTCTCTGCAAGTGTCATTTGTTGTGCTACTTTATTAGGAAAACTAGCTCCAAGAATTGGATCCATGCAATGACTAATACTCCTCATAGGTGGCAATCTATCAGGTACATTATCTGAGATGACCTCTTCATATTCTGTCAGCAATTCCTTTATCTCTTCTGAGTGTTCTTCTATATGATTCAAATATTCATCCTTCTTAGGAACTAAGGCATAACACACATTCTCATGTCTCAATCCATCAAGGAATCTCCTTCCATCAACTGGAAAAACTCTAGCATTCATACAAACCTCAACTATAGGAAAATATTATAATGGAAACAAAATATGCTTCATCCCATTAGCAACAATGGTGTATATATTCTTCTTTCCATCAATCCATAGGCATGATATCACACAAAACTTCATCATGATAATTTCCTATTTTAAAATTCTCTTAACATTGTTCACTTACCAAAATCTTGTGTTCATCTTGAATCCATGCTATATGATAGCGCTTCAGGTGTTTCAACCTTTCCAACTTCAATTTAGTCACCATCTCTTTAGAAACTAGGTTCTCAAAACTTCCACTATCAACAATCACCTTGCAACATTTACCAGCTACCTTGCATCTATCCTGAAACAAATTCTTCCTTTGCAGTGGCTCCTGCTCCATTTCACTTTGACATAATACTCTCTTATTCACCAACCCTTCTCATCTTTTAGTTTATTAGATGACCCAACATGATCCTCCTCAACAAAGGTTGTTCTTATATTGTTCTTTGTCTTTCTACTTATCTCTCCCTGATTGAATTGAAATGTTCTATGTCCTTCTCCCCCACATTTATAACAAGTTCCTCTAAATACTCTTTTCTCTTATCCTCTATTATCTCTTCTATATCCTTGATTCCATTAACCACCATATACTCCTCTTCTATCATAGTTTCCATAAACTTTATGATATGAATTATCATTCTTTCTAACCTCCTTATCCTTATTATGATCTATAAAAGATCCTCTTCCTCCTCAAGAAAAAATTCTTCCTCTTTGAAATCTTCCACCTCTTCCTCTTTGTCTCTGCTCATGTCTCTTATTCATGTTCTCTTCTTCTTTTAGGGAACATTGATATGCTTCTACCACACTCTGTAACTTGATCAAACTTATTTCATCCTGTATAGATGATCTCAAACCATTCACATATCTGGCTACTTGCTCAATTTCCTCCTCTAAATGTATCGATCTAATGTTCAACTTATAGAATTCCTTAGTATACTCTGTCACACTTGAATCTTTTTGCTTTAAATTTTTCAATTTTTGTAACAAACTGATCTAATAAACTATAGGCATAATTTTTTTCTTCAACTTATTCACCATCTAATCCCAAGATTTAATTTTTTCTTTCCCTCTTCTTTGTTTATCTGTCTGCAAATGTTCCCACCAAAGGGATACATGTCCTCTCAAATTTGTACAAGAAAATTTCACCTTCTTATCTTTAGTGGTACCTTCAAATTAAAAATACATCTACATCTCTATAATCCGGTCAAGCAATTCTTTTGAATCCATCTTACCATTATAATCTAGTGGATTGAAATGTGGTTTTGTATTTGCTAGATGGTTAGGGCTCTTATGAACCTCTCTTCCCCTTGATCTAGTGATGTAGAGCAGGGTGGAGGTACATTCAACCAAGTTTTGAAAACCAAACACCAATTCAAAATCAAATAATTAGCACAACTTCCATAGGGTCAGCTCTATGGCTTTCCAATTCACAACTGAGCAACTGAAAGACCAATTCCTCAAAGAAAACTGTAAGAACACCCACTGATCATCCATATAACATCCATATTCCATCAAAAAGACATTTCCAAGCTTACAAGTAAGATTCATTTGTCAAAACATAGAAAAACATTAAGTCACCGTATCCAAGGGCTAGTAGAATTAGCCCACTTTTACAAAGAAGGTACACTTTAAACTCCACCAAACCTTATGAAACCTTGGGGCAGCAATTAAAATTCCCAAAAACTATTAAATCCACAACTTTCATATTGAGAATCACCTTGCAACAAGACACCCACAAAAACCCTCATTTTTCAGCACGTTTCTTAGGGGTTTATTGAAAAGGTATACTCCAGGCTTCTAGAAATCTTACCAACTATTCAAACAACTTTTAATACACTTAAAAATTCTCCAGAAACTCACCCACATCCTCTACCAATGCTGCACCATCATATTCCTTCTTTGAACCATCATCTTGCAATGGAAATTCACACTTTTCCACCTAGGGCATCACACCTTGACACTCAAATGAACACACCTGCATAAATTAGAACCCTACACACATAAGAATACATATTTTGGTCCATTCCACCGAGATACATCAACTACAGAAGGCGGAATGGACCTTTTTTCACATTTTAGGTGCCCTCAAAACCCTTATACAAAAGATACATAGGCAGTTTTAGTAAAACATTTGTAAAATGTGCAAAACTCAATATTTTTTGCTCAAACCAGAAGCATTGGAAAGATAATTCATTTATCTATTCACCCATATAAAAAAATTTCAGAAGGAAGTCCGTACAATTCCGTACCAGGCCTGAAAACAGTGAAAAATATGCAAAATCTGGAAAACACAATTGTTCTTTTATTGAAATTTCTCTCCAGATGCTTCCAACCTTCATTACAAACGTGGATAAATGTTTTTAAAGACATATTGAACCTTCCCAACCGAGAATAACTGACTTTTTAACTTCATTTTCACTAAATAACCTTTAAACTCTCTAATTTGCACTTTTCAGCATTTTTGCCTTGAGAACTTTTACACATTTTGTATTTTTTATATTTTTTGACTCAAATGACCCCAAACCAACTTTAATACATTTAAATAGTTTAAATCAACCTTATTAAACATAAAATGACACAAAACCACCTAAAACCTAACATTTGACTTTCTTTGTAAAATTCAAGCTTGGTGCTCCTGCACCATACACCCAGCCATGAAATTTTTCCAAGTCCCTTGGAAGTCTTCAACTCTTTGACCTGCAATAATATTTTGATCTCCAACTATTTGATGCTCCTCCTTGTTCTTGCAATTTCTCCATTGATCTTCATCTTCACCTTTGGCTTGGATTTGTCCATGCAAAGTAGTCCTCCTCTTGCCTTTTCATTTTGGATCTGCACCTCCATGTTCTGATTTGTACTTACCAGCATCATCCATCTGCTCTTCCCTTGTTCTTCAGCTTCATTCTTTGCAAAATAATCCATGCTCTGTCTATTCTCTTTCATCTTAACCCATGGCTTGATTCTCAGCAACATAATCATCAAAATAAGGAAGTATAAAATGACTCCCTTCATTTCTTGTCTCTTAACTCTTCTTCTCTCAATCATTCTCAGGTTCACTATGCTTAGAACCATTCCCATAGCAGCATACAACTTCTCCATTATCAATTCCATCAACCAAGGACAATCCAATGTCCTAACCACATCACTTGATCTCTTCTCCATCTCATTTGGAGACTTCACCATCCTTTCTTTCTTAGCCTTCACTTGGCCTATCATTGACAACTTCACATCTTGGGTCCCCTCCATCATTAAGACCTTTTCCAAACTCATTACCTTTAACTCTTCACCTCTTGGGGTGACTGCAATCTTCATCCTTTTATCAACCTTCACAATTCCTTTCACTAACCTTTTCCATTTTCCTTGGCTCACTGTACTTTTTATCTTCTTGTCTTGCTTCTCACCTTGCACTTCATTTTCTTGACTGTCCACACTTTGCTTTTGATACTCTATCCTATCAAGTTTAGGAACACAACCTGACTGTCTACCATCCTTTTTAATTGCCATACTCTCACATTGCTGCTCTTCTACATCATCTATCTTATGCTCTTTCACTTTCCATTTCCTTTTTCTCTTTTCACCTTTTATTCTCAGACTTGCTACCTCTGCTATCACTGTATTTTCAGTCATACAAACCTCTGTCTTTTCATCACTTATACTTGCTGTCAAGGGACACTCCACTGCCCCAATCATGATCTTGTCATAATTTTCTAGCCTTTCATGGCTTTCCCCAACTTTCCCACCTGTCTTATCTGCATCTCTTCTTTCCCCTTTAACATTCTCAGCCTTCAAAACTTCCCTGTCATCAGATCTTCTGCCCTACTGCAACTCATCTTCTTTGTTATCAGACTTTTGTGGCTGCTCAGTACCCTGTCCATTCAGTAGACATTGCTTCTCAGCTTTATAGACCTCACTAGGCCTTACTTGGCTCTCCATTGATAATTCTCCTACATTCTTATTCTCTTCTCTTTGAGAGACCTCTGCCCCAAGTGCCTTTTGCCCACAATATTCTGTCTTAGCTTCTTGTACCACTGTACTTTTCATAGGTGTTTGCCCTAGAACACCATTAACCTGCAATGAACAAACTTTGTTATGTCCTTTGTCTTCAACACAACTTTCAAGCTTATCTTTCTCTTTTAAGGTCATTTCACCCTTGACCTTTTCTTTCCCATCACCCTTCACACACTTTAGCTTTGAATCTCCCTCTACTCTTATTGTCTCAGTAATCTTTTTACATGTGGTGGCTGCAACTTTGTCTTTGTCTTCTTCACACTCTCTATCCTTATCTTGTGCCATCAAGGTCTTTTCATGTTTGACCTTCACTTCCCTTGTCTCTCTTATGTCTTCAATCTGCATTGTCCTTCCCAATGCTTCTTCATGGTGTTTTCCTTTCTCCATTGCAACTATGCTATGCCCTATTGTCTCTTCCAGGTTCCCTTGTTCCTTTTGCTCCAGCATCTCTCTTTTTCCACACATCCCTATCCTTCTTTGTGTCCCTTCTTCCTGCAAACAACTCAAAATGTACCTTTTCCCATCCTTTTCAATTTCATACACATTAAGCCTCCCATCATCCATAGCAAATCTATCATATTGCCAAACCCTTCCTAGTATCATATGACAATCCCTTATAGGCATAATATCACATAATAGAACATCTTTATAAGGACCAATTTCAAAATCTACCAATGCTTGCTCTCTAACCACAAAATGCTGACTATCATTTACCCAATATGCCTTGTAAGGTGATTCATGTTTTAGCCTTGTCAAATGCAATTTTTCAACCATTTCTTCTGAAACAACATTACTCAAGGAACCTGAATCAATCATTACTTTACAGATCTTACCTCTGCATTTGCATCTGGTCTGGAAGGTAGCATGTCTCATTTGTCCTTCTTTCTCATCCAGCCTTTCGAAGTCCATAGTGCCTTGTATCTTCCAATGCTTCTCCTGCAATCTTCAAGTGATCTACTTCCTTGCTCTGATACCACTCTGATGCAGAGCCTAGGTGGATAATAACTCTCAATAAACTAATGTCAATATCAAAAACAATGAACCATTCTTGAAAACACTTTCAATTTGCCAAGCATCAACTCACCCTCAAGGGTCTCAACCCTTCAAATTTGCAAACCAACACCAACCCTCCACCAAGGCCCTGAAGAAGTTTCTAAACATTCCAATGATGACAATTTATCCATTTAAAAGCAATCTCAAAGTTAGATTCTTCACAACCTTCAAAACTCACCTTCTACCACTAGCATTCCTTGTAGTACAGGAAAACTATTTTTTTAGACTTTAGACCAAATCCTTCCAAAACACCAAAGAAATAAAACATAGAATCAAGCACCCATTTCAGATTCATTCATCATATCAAAAACTCAGATATTACTCTTTTGGATCAAAGATTTCAAAATCAAGAATTTCACAGTTTTAGGCCCCCAATTAGGCCATTTTTACAAAGAAGGTACACTCTAAACTCCACCAAACCTTATGAAACCTTGGGGAAGAAATTAAAATGCACAAAAACTATTAAATCCACAACTTTCATATTGAGAATCACCTTGCAACAAGACACCCACAAAAACCCTCATTTTTCAGCACGTTTCTTAGGGGTTTATTGAAAAGGTATACTCTAGGCTTCTAAAACTCTTACCAACTGTTCAAACACCTTCCAATACACTTAAAAATTCTTCAGAAACTCACCCACATCCTCTACCAATGCTGCACCATCATATTCCTTCTTTGAGCCATCATCTTGCAATGGAAATTCACACTTTTCCACCTAGGGCATCACACCTTGACACTCAAATGAACACACCTGCATAAATTAGAACCCTACACACCTAAGAATACATATTTTGGTCCATTCCACCGAGATACATCAACTACAGAAGGTGGAATGGACCTTTTTCACATTTTAGGTGCCCTCAAAACCTTATACAAAAGATACACAGGCAGTTTTAGTAAAACGTTTGTAAAATGTGCAAAACTCAATATTTTTCGCTCAAACCAGAAGCATTAGAAAGCTAATTCATTTATCTATTCACCCATATAAGAAATTTTCAAAAAAAAATCCGTAAAATTCCGTACCAGGCCTGAAAACAGTGAAAAATATGCAAAATCTGGAAAACACAATTGTTCTTTTATTGAAATTTCTCTCCAGATGCCTCCAACCTTCATTACCAACGTGGATAAATGTTTTTAAAGACATATTGAACCTTCCCAACCGAGAATAACTGACTTTTGAACTTCATTTTCACTAAATAACCTTTAAACTCTCTAATTTGCACTTTTCAGCATTTTTGCCTTGACAACTTTTACACATTTTGTATTTTTTATATTTTTTTGACTCAAATGGCCCCAAACCAACTTGAATAAATTTAAATAGTTTAAATCAACCTTATTAAACATAAAATGACACAAAACCACCTAAAACCTAACATTTGACTTTCTTTGTAAAATTCAAGCTTGGTGCTCCTGCACCAGAGAGATATAGAGATATTATATTGCATTTTAATTTATGACTAAAGGTTCATACTAATTTACTATTCTTATATTAGGTGGGTGACCTCCAAGGAGATCCATGAATCTGAAGTGTCAAAGTGGAAGAAGAAAATTTCAGAAATTGTATGTTTGTTTGAGAAGGAGCTCCCTACAAGTTTCATGGACCTACAAGTCCATTTACTTATACACTTATTCAATGACATTGAATTGGTGGGTTTCGTATCAACAAGGTGGATGTTTTTCTTTGAGAGGTATATGAAAACTCTTAAAAGATATGTCTGACAAAAGGCACATCCAGAGGGTTGCATGGCTAAAGGGTATGTATTGAATGAAGCATTTTTCTTCCTGTGTGAATTCCTTGGTAAGGATTTTTAAGATGGCCCATGTGTCTAAGATGAAGAACGAGCATCAAATATTATTGATGGAGAAAAACCACAATCTAATGGTGTTGAAGTATAAATTAGTAAGTAAATTCATGATCAGTGTGGTTGTTTTTCTTGCAATCATTAAATTCACAATTGAACCCAAGGAATACTCCATTTCCCACTCATCTACTTGGGGAATGGGGAAAATATTTCCCACTAGAATGGGTTAGTGAACAAATTCAAAATCAAATAGAAGATGCAAGTACATATTCAAACATAACAGAAGGTGAAATCAACATGTCTAGAGGTTGTGAAAGAAAGGTACAGTTGGAATTTTACAAAATTTTGTTTCCTTACAGTTTTGATAGTCTTAACTATTTTAATATTCGTCATTATATTTGTTTTCACTGAAATAAATGGTCTTTCACAGGCAAGGAAATATCTAGCAATGTGGGCATTGGTCTACATTATTGTGTAGAAAGTGTAGATGTAAAGAGACGATCCTTCGATTGTGGCATCATGGTTGACTTCGAGCAATCCAATCGATCAAGCTCAAAAGATAAGAATATTATTGAAGGGAATCTACAATATGTTGGGAAAATACAAGAAATTATTGAGTTGGATTACCACTCTTTTAAATGTTGTATTTTTAAGTGTAGATGATATGAAGCATTTGAAAGGACATGAAGACATGATACCCATAGTGGATTGTTTTCTATAGATTCCTCATCATTCCTATTGGAGGATAAGGATCCTTATGTTCTACCAATTCATTGTGAGTAGGTATTTCTTTAACTCAAACAAGAAGCGGTAGTGATCATTAATCTATTAATTCATAGCTTATTGTGAATATATAGATTTTTTTATTAATCAATAAAATTGTTATAACATACGTCTAATATATGTATGTCGTTCATGTGCAAGTATTTTTCGATGAAGATATTTTGGACCCAAAATGGATATTTTTCAGACATTATGATCCAAGATTAAGGCATGTATTTGACAATGCATTAGTGGATACTGAGCAAAACAATGATGGCCAACAAAATGGGAGAGAGGGATTAGAGAACATTGAATAAATTGACATCCATGATGATGTTGAAGATATGTTCAGGCACAAGAAGACAACAATCCAGAGTTAGATGATGTTATGGAAGACAGTTCAATATGGATGGTATAGAAAATGATGATCCAAATACATTTGGTAACAATATAGATGGTCTACAGTCAAATTTCAATGTTGATGAAGATGATGCAGGTCAAGATGTGGATCATAATAATATTAAATACTTGAAAGAACATACGAACATTGACAATGATACACTGGATGACATTGTAGTAGAAAATAATCTTAATGACCAAGACTTCTAAATTTTCAGAATTATTCGCAATCCATGTTTCAAAAGGGATGATTCTTATGGCCTAAACTTTGAAATGCTTCAGTAATATTATGTTGTACTTGAAAAATTGAAAACTGATTTTATTCTCCTCGCAAGTTTTTTATTTTCCATTATAATTCTAGACCAAACAACATTTGCATGGATGGCCTTTTACACAAATCTTAATTTGTATGAAGTTCACAAACCCGTTGTCAAGTAGTAAATTCCTTTCATAGAAAACAAATATAAAGGCTTCATTTAAGAAAAGATAAGTAGTCTCTTTCTGAGGGTAATCCACATGCAAAAAGTAAAAAGCGCATAAAAAAACAATTTTACAGTAGAAAATCATATTCAATCAGTTATGTCTTATTTTTCTTGCACACTTATCTAAAAGACATAGGGTATTCACCATACATTTCCCTTGACAAAGAAAACATGTGCTTTCATTTATTTTTACTGTATATCTCATAAGTGAAATTATTGTTACATAATGATGCACTAAGAAAATAATATATACAAAAAAATGCAAAGAAAATGTTTGAAATTTAACATGCAACCTATTGTGTTGTGCTAAAAGGAGTCAAGATTAACTGGGACAAGAAATAAAAATAAAATTTTGATGATTGTACTTAAAAGTGAATAGGATATGAAAAGTGTGGACAATGATGATGCTGAAATTGAAAACCTTGAGTCTGATGACATTACTATTTTATGTCATTAGAGATAAAGAGCACATACAATTTTATATACATAGCAAATGAAGATTTGAAACTCATAAACTGAAAATGTAAACACTGTAATATTTTTCCTTAAACAATAATTCACATACTCACTTACAAAAAAGGGTGAAGCATTTTTTATTCAACCTCTATTTTCTTTAATAGACATAACAGTAAAAGAATATTTGCAAGTACAAGAATATATACATTGTTTCATAGACTTCTAAATTTTCAAAGTTATTTGCAATCTATTAGGTCTCAAAAACATAAGTTTTTAGGCCATAAGAGGGTGCCAATCTCTAAGAGGAATTTAATCCTTAATACGAACCAATTAAAGTAAATTATTTGAAAGGACTTGAGTTCACACCTAACTAGAAACCAATCAAAGCATCCACACAATAATAGAAAATGTGCCCTGATAAATCTTGTAGATTTAAACAACTTGAAAAGACCACTTTGGAGACAACAAAGCAATAAATAAGCATGAAAATTGACATAACAATTAGACACTGAAAATGGATTATGAGTTATAATGTATCTGCTCCACTATATTGCTCAAATAATAAACATACATAACATGAGTTTTTTTTATATGAATAAGTGGATGAGATGGTCTAGTATTTATTCTAATGGATTGAAATGATGATGATATGATGATCAAAATCAGACCTTGGTTTCCCTATTTTTACAAGAAGCAACAAGCTTTTGGTCTATTCACAAAAGTTACATTATTTCTTAACTAAAGCATAATTAACATAACATAGAAACTTAAAAGATTTTATTATTGGATGAACCATAGTCCGTTAATCATCAGCAAGTGCTCATGACCACCTAATATTTTTTCAAGGCTCAAGCACTATGTTAATGCATCCACAACAACCAAACTTTGACTACCTCCTCATACAACTCATGCAAGGAACAAATTAACCTTTGACATGTGATCAATGTATTTCTCATGGGCATAAGTGTTTTCATTCTATAGAGTTTTTGTCATTGCATTCTCCAATATAGCAATCCTCTTGAGTTGCTTATGTGTTTTCCTGAGTACCTCATCCTCATCATTGATGTCATCAAGGATGCCTAGAAAATATTTTGATATCTCATTTTTCTAAGTTTCTTGATCCTTCAAATCTATTTCTTTAAAGAAATCTAGCATGACCATACATAGTGGCTAGTTGAAGTCATTCAATTCTTGTGTCAAGATATTCTGGAAGTTTTCATGTGTATTCATGAGGCTCTAACATTCTTGGAGAAAAGCATTATTATCTCAATATTTTTCCTTGACATGGGATTCTATTTCCTTCATCCTATCAAGAAGGCTTCCATGCTCCATGAGGGCCTTGTATGTTCCACTGTGAGCATGACAAACACCATCTGCATGTTGGAACATATCTTTGAATTTCATACAAATTATCCCTGATGATACTTCAAAAGGTAGCCTTCAATTTTCTTTTTAATTCTTCCTATTCGTTTTGAGCCTTTTCAAATTTATGCTTCCATTGAGCAGTCTCAGACATGGCCTCTAACACTTTTCTTTCATGTTTAATTAAAGGAAAATAAATCCTTGGAGAAGCAGGAATCCTATCTTTGTAGTTGGTTAATTGTTGTTTCAACCTATCATTTTCCTCTATCAGCCACTAGTTATCTCTTACTAGCTTTTGGATTTGGGCTTTGGTGAATTTGGCTACATTCACATTCAAGTCAGTAGTCTCCAAGGGATCTGTCTCCCCTACTCTTTGCACCAAGAGATGTCCAAAAATCTGATCATGGTCAATGAGAGAAGGCTTCTTGCCTGGGGGGTAAAGAGCTCAAATTTGCAAAGTGGTATTATCAAGATTGTACCCTAACCTTGTATAGACCCTATCAACTGCTTCATCTGTTATTTGCAAATTTTTATTCTTTCTCTTCAAAAAGTTGTCAAACACAATGGTTGAACTAATATCCCACCTTGTAAGGAGCATAACTCTAGCTTCTTGTAATAATTTTCTTCCTCTCTCAACAATCATGTTTCTCATTTCCTTATCAACTTCATTTTGCAAATATTTCAAGGCATAAGCCTCTTTCTCAGATTCAATGTCCTTTAACCTTTCTCTTATTAGTCTTCCTTTATACTCATATATAAAGGACTTCAATTTAGGGGTCTACACAAAAGTATCATCTAGAACAAATTTCTGACTTGCACAATGCCTCACATCATCTGATAGCTCATCAGAGGCTTCAAAGGTGATCACACTTCTTTCCAATGGCATCTCATATTGGGGTATAATAGGAGCATTAAACTATGAGACTTATTTTTTCTCATCAATGTTATCTTCTTCCATGGATGGGAACCAACTGAAAAGCTCACTTCAGTAGTAGGTTGAGGTGATAAGTGATCTAGTAGTGTGATATTTTCTACTTTCCTTCTAGGACCGATGCCCCTTCCTCTTTCAAATGCCACAAGTGGAACATCTCTTATCAGTTCTTCTTCATGGAGGATTAACCATTCAATTCTTTCTATGGGATCCTATACCTCAGGGAAAGCCCCTATGTAGCCTAGGTTATTATTCACCCTCCAAGCCTCAACCATCATAACCCTATTGTAGGCATTCATTCTCATCATGTTTTGTTTTTCTTCACAATTTATGATGACATATTTTAAAAGGAAACTATGCTCATACCCTTTCAATTTTTGAGAAATTTTGGCATCACAAATGAAGTGTTTAGGATCAAACTTTTCCCTTTTGTTGCCAACCAACAAGCCATAATAATCCAGTTTTCCACTAACCAAGTCACCAACCAACAAGCCATAATAATCCATTTTTCCACTAACCAAGTCATAGTCTGAATTAGAGATATAGTGAAATCACCAAAGCATATAGTGGAAGACATGAAAGTCTACCTCCCATAGCTCTTTAAATGAATGAAATCTGAAAATGACAATTTCCTTATGATCTCTAAATAAGCAACTCTGTCTAGCACAATCTTAGGAAGAAAATAAGGTGCAACTTCAAAACCATAAAATTTGATAATAGTTCAATCCCAAAACATGTACCATTCCCCCCAATTGTGATTTATCCCTACTTCTTGACCCATATATTTTGGTCGGAGAAATCTTAATATCTCTGGGGAGAGGTTGTAGTCACATTTGTGGCCTAGCATCTTGTATAGTGGTTTGACAAAATATTCCTCAAAATATAGGTAGTGGGACCTCCCACACCTGTTATCCAATACAGATCTCCACATTTGTACAGGCCTTGAATTTCCATCATTGTCTAAGTCTTTTATTCTTAATTCATCACCCCATATCCCCATCATTTGCCCTTTGTATAATATCATGTGCATGAAAAGAGAATAATGCTTGAAATTAATGGCTTCACTATCATTCTTGATGATATTGAGGGAATTATTGATGGCCTATGATAAATACTCTATATAAACATAATTTTGGGAATTATGGCTCTAAATGTTTGTGGCTAAAACCATGGGAGCAATTGTCATGTTCTTAGGAACATCAATTCCTAGTACTTGACTAGCTGAGTAATAAGTGTATTGAAAGTATTCTTCAAACAAAGCCATAGAGATTGGGAGCTTATCTTCACTAGAGAACCCCATAGTTTGGTTACCCACACCTTTAACCCAATGTAGAGGCAATTTCCACCTCTTGTAACTTGTTTCCATGGTGCTGAAAAATCATGGAAATATAATCTAGCTTTATGACCATGAATTGTGACCCATCAAGCAAATGAATTCCTCTCATCTTCATAATGTAATTCTTTTCCAACACCTTGATTAACTCTATGTTCACAAAGACAAGTATGTGCAGGATCATGATGGGCCACAAAGTGGCGATATGATGGGTATGTGTAGTGTATGTGGCTGACAACTTTTTTTACACAAAATTGATGAAATGAAAAGGGTTTTTAAAGGAGATTCTGAGCTTTCCACCAATATAAATTATTCTTTACTTTGAATTTAATAAATAATTATTATTCATTTTCTATTTGAATTACGACTAAAGTCCTGATTGATAGGTTAATTGAAAAACATCTATAGATTTCAAACAGTATAACATTTTTTGAATCCAGAACATGTGTCGCATTTTATGCTTTGTATACTATAGGATTAAAAAAAAGAATTGAATTTCATGAAGTTTTGACCAAGTTAAGGCGGACAAACATATGAGTTTTTATATTTTTAAAAAAATTTAATAAAAAATTCATAATTAATTATTTACATGGAAAAAAATTACAAAAAAATATGCATCACATCCGGACATGAGTCCTCTACTTATATCTAAAATATTATAAAAAAAATATTATCATTTTATTGTGATTAGGGTGGTCAGATAGACACCTACTTCTTATTTTTTCTTGAAATTTAAGTATTCTGCATTGAAATTTCAAATTTTCACCAAATAGATTTTTTTTTAATTAAACCTAGTAGTTTAGAAACTACATTCAATTTTCTATAGATTTTATTCTTACATATTTTTTAAATAATATAGATAACTTATTCAAATTTTTATGCCAAGTTTCCTAACTTTGATTTTTCTAAATTTTTCACCACTTAAGGGCCTATTTTTTCCATTATGATCCTGCACATACCCAAATGTTGGGTACTACAAGTTTACCCAAATTCAGATTCCATAGGTTTGACATTGGTCTATACCAAAATTTCTTCCTATAATGATAAATAAAGAGGACGTAACCCCTACACAGATTCCATACATCTCCCCTTTTTTTTTGCTTATCTACTAATGTCACACATGATGGGTTAAGCTGTGCTCTTCTTCAAGATTTTGGCCCAGACCCAAGACACTGATTGATTAAATCTTGATTCAATTGCCTAGCTTCAATTTTCCATCTCTTTGCTTTCTATTTGTCTGGGGTTTTTTTCCATCTCTTTGCTTTATGTTTGTCTAAGGTTTTTTTCCATCTCAACCCTAGTCATGCAATGTTTTCATCTACTTACTAAGAAAATACTTTGAGCTAAGTCTAGACCACTTACTTGGATAAATGCTGAAAATTTCTAGCTGCCTACTGCCATCCAACTTGGTTCTCCAAATCCTTCAATTACAATTCACAATGATATCAACTTCTTTGAGGTCGTATTTATCAAATTTTAGGAGATTTCATCCAACTCTGGTTCATAAATGGCGCTCGTGCCACCTTTATGATCAAGTTCTTCATTAATGGTGGTAGTCTCATCGATATTTTCATTAGTCACATCAATCGAACTAATCATCATTTCATAACCGTCAAAGAGACTTTTAATTAAAATTCTCATTATTTCTTCGATATGTCGATATGGTGGTGTCTTTCCCTTCCCTTCTACTTTTTACCACACTACCACCTTGCTCAAAGCTTCTTATTGTGGGGTTGTGGTGTATACCACTCTACCGCATATGTTGCTTACCTTCCCAGTGATATAGCAATGTACATGCTTTTGATCATTACTTGAAGAGTGTCGATGAGACAATCTTATTTGTCTTACCGATATCTCAATGTCTCAATGACATTAGATCTTATGTTCCTCTAATGTTGGTTGTCGGTGTCGATGAGACAAGTTAATGTCTCTTGCCGATATGCCACTATCTCATCAACAATTACTTTGTTATATCCAAGAGTTGTGTTTCGCCAAGCACTTGTAGATATACCTTGTCGATGTGACATAAGTGATTCTCTCCTTGATATGCCTGTGTCTTATTGGAATTAACTATTTTACATCATCAATGAGACATATAAATATGTCTCTTTGACATAGGGGTGTCTCATCTACATTTATGATATGTGATTTGTGCTAATGTTGAGGAGACTTTGGAGGGACTCTCATCGACATGGTGTTGTCTTGGTGATATGCTATGAGCAATCATAGGAGTATTTCAAAAGAGGAATACACTTTGATGTTGTGATCAAGGGTTTTATTTGAAAGTTCACATGAGGGATTTTATTAAATTTAAGTTATTGTGCCAGGAATTCTATGCATATGGTGGATGTAAGAGATGAGTGAAAATGGAAGTATGCAAAAATAATTAGGATGGAATTTTGGCTACAACACAATCCATGTTTAAAAAAGGATGATTCTTATGGCCTAAATTTTGAAAGGATTCAATAATATTATTTTTGTCAATACAAATAACCTATTGCAATATCCTTAAATTGTTCGATCTTTGGTATGAAATGTTGGCAGAAAAAGTCAGGATTACTTGGATGCTTCTTCCATTCATTTTGTATCAACATATGTTCATGAAGACACAAAAGTTAATAGCTCAATTAGGTAGGGATTTTGTGATTTTCAAATGAAGAGTAAGGTACATTTTTATTTCTACTACATTACATTCATGTGCATAAAAAAAATTAGAAGATTACATTACTAGATTGCACTTATGCAGATGGATATAATATAGGAAATATTGCACAATCCTTTAAAAAATGTAGTCTTTATTGATAATTTAAATGTATGTTGTTCCACACAAGTCATGGAACTGACTATCTGAATGCATATAGTCAAAAAATATACATAAATATAGATACAAAAGAGAAAAATGCACATAAAGAGAAAGGGGACAATGACGAATCTTGGTTGCTTTGTTTTGTATCATCTTTAGTCTTCCTACTTATCTAAGCCTCCAAGTTGATGTCTTCCTTGCTGCTCCTAGGTTCCCTACATTTGAGTGAGAAGAGGGTTGTTAGAGAAATGAAGGATCACCGTCAAAATATGTGCATACATATATAAACATATAATTTTTTCATCATGTGCATTCAAATAACTTGCATATCATAGATGTCCAGGAAAACAAGAAAGTTATTAAACACATCTATCATATGCTCAGTTTCATCTAACATGTTTTTGATTGTGTAGGTATAGATAAAATTAGGTTGTTTTGTTTATTTGGTTACAACATGTGGGGTGAAATGTGGCTCCCACAAGGGTTGAGCCTAGCCTGCTTCCCTATTGTTTCATTTGAGAAGGATAACCACAAGTAAACCATCCATGAAGCATTAAAGATCAATCTTTGCAAGGATAGTGGACTATGTTGGTAAGGGGTAATCTCCTTATTGATAAAGATTTATCCTTATTAATAAGAACATTCCACTATCAAGATAGCCATGATTTTGACAAAACTAATCATCAAGGATTCCAAGATAGTTTTCATTAACAGTCTAGCTAAAAGTAAGCAGCCCCAAGCATCATAACAGTCACAAGAATTGAACATGAGGGTCCATCATGTAGATTAAAAGCTTACATAATAGTCATCACTTGCAAAGACAGAGACAACATGTTTCCACATAACAAATTAAATCGAATGCATGAAAGGTACAATGATGAAGTCCATAATAGTGAATGTTGCTTAAGAGGGATTGAAGAACAATATTTTGTATCAAGGAGAACAAGGTAACCTCAAACTTTGTTGTACCTAAGTATGATGGTAGTTGAGCTTCTGGTGTTTCTATATTTAACCTATAGTGGAAAAGTGCAGTCTCCATCTGAAGGAACCATCTTTGGAGCTCTTCCCTAAAATGAGGGTTGAAAACATTAGAAGAAAAGAAATACCATAATTTTAAAGTAACAATTTGTATCAAGACAAATGTCAGAAAGTATAATTAAAAAGAAAAATCCTTACAATTGGACCACGAATTGGACCAAATAGATTTATGATTTTATCTTTAGAATGTAGGAACCTTCTTTGTCGGAGCTTCACGACCTAAAATTGGATCTCCAATTAGACCAATAAAATTTATGATTTTATCTTTAGAATATAGGAACTTTCTTTGTTCGATATTCAAGACCTCAAATTAGATCAGAAGCTAGATAAGGAGATTTATGATTTTATCTTTAGAATGTACAAACTTTCTCTATCAGATATTAAAGATGTAAGGTTGGATCAAAAATTGGATAAGAAGATTTATGATTTTATCTTTAGAATGTAAGAACTTTCTTTGTCGAATATTTGGAAATTCCTACACACAAGTTTTGCTTCAGAGCCAAAAAAGCTGAAAGTGTTTCACACTGACTCAAGGTACAATCTAACCTGGTTATGACATCGATAGCAGTTCAATTTTTCCTAAACCGTCTATACCCAAATGTTGCATCACAATCTATTCTTCCTGCACATAGCAATGCCACATATTAACCCCTTCTAAATAAAACTCAAAATTTACCATGAAATAATGAGTCCCCTATATTAGTAAGTAAGTAGGCGGTCTATAGGGCATAGTTTGATTTTATACAAGGAAGCTCATGAAAGGAATCTTCAAGTGACAGTGAGTGAGTTATTTGAGAATGCAGTTGATGGTGCAATATCTAGGCTTAAAGGAAATTAGCAAAGTAGTAAATGTGTGAGAAAATCAAATTGTACACAACAAACAATTCACAATGTTATCTTGCATAATGCCTTAATTTTGAAGACAAAAATCTCAATGTATCTTGATGAAAGTAATGACCTTAATGGTCAATCATTGTCAACCATGATTTTAAAACATTCTATTGTTCTTATGGAGGCAACATTTTAAGCAAGGTGGTAAGTGGTTGGTTTGGAACAATGGTAAGTATGAAGGACTTGCTTTATATACATCACATTCTCTAATCACAGGATAATACATCATTTATTTATTTTTTTAAATCAAAAGAAATTATTCTAAACCCTATATAGGACACATTGATACTTCAAAAGCATTTGATTTATATTTTTAGATTAAAAGAAGTCATTATAAACCCTATATAGGATACATTGATACTTCAAAATCATCTGAAGGAATTTGAGATTATGCAAACATATGTCAATTAAATACCTGGATTGCAAATTGTAGCATGGACATTGTAACCCTTGTTGATCAAAGTAGGAATAAGATAAACAACAATGAATCTTATGCCTCCTTACCATTCTCTATCATTCTTTACTGAAACACTTCTCCATTTTGGCAGCCTATGCCTAAAAATAAGGTTTCAACAAAGGTGTTATTACATGTTTATTAAAATGAAAACTCCATTCTAGTGGGCTATGCCTGAAAATTATATTTTGACAAAAAATTTAGAGTATTTTTATTAGAGTTTTAGAGTATTTTGGCAGGCTATATTCTTGATTCCTTAAATGATTTATTCGAATGGATTGTGACTGACGTGATTTTTTGCATTTAGTGTTGTAGATTGTAATGATGCCATGATTACCATACTGTCGTCGTCACTTATTATACCCATTGTGGTATGGCGGGGTTTTTCCCTTCCCTTCTACTGTTTACCACACTACCACCTTGCTCAAGGCTTCTTGCCATGGGGTTGAAGTGTATACCTCTCTACCACATATGTTTCTCACCTTCCCGACGATATAGCCGTGTATGATTTTGATCATTAATTGAAGAGTCTCGATGAGACAATCTTATTTGTCTTACTGATATCTCAATGTCTCATCGACACTACTTCATTATATCCAAGAGTTGTGTTTCACCAAGCACTTGTAGATATACCTTGTCAATGTGACATAAGTGATTCTCTCCTCGATATGCCCATATCTTGTTGACATTTCATTGTTTTACAACATCGATGAGACATATAAATAAGTCTCTTCGACATAGGGGTGTCTAAACTGGTGCTAAACTTGAAGCTAAACTTGAAGCTAAAGAAGGAACTAAAAGTGGAATTAAAATCAAAGCTAAACTCGGAGCCAAAGGTGGTGCTAACTATGGTGCCACACTCAGAGCTAATATAGGTGCTAAAGACAGTGCCAATAAGCACCTTAATTAGCGCTGACTTGTCCTAATCAGTGCAAATAAATGCCAAAAATAGCGCCATCCCGATAAATTGTGTTGACATTTTCAAAAAGTTGGAAAAAAAATACATTAAAATAGTGGGTGGAAGCAAAAAAATGGAGAAAATCACAAGGATTTGATGTAGTGTTTAGGACATAGAGCACACCTACTTTCTTATTTCATTCAAGGATAACCCTAGAGATCTCAATGCAAAGGAGAAAGAGACCTTGCAATAGGGTTGTCCTAGGGGTTGATTGTAAACTAATGAGGGGCTCACCACCAATCTAAGACTTGGAAAGACAAATGCAATGTAATATGTAATATGTAATACTAAACCCTAATATGATGTAAAAAAATTAACTAAATGACCTAGAAATACATGTAAAATAGAATAACAAGATGCAAGATGGAATGTGTGCACCCAGGAATCTGAAGATGACTAATTGAAGCTCTGAAATACTAGAAATTCTAACTTTAATATTGATTGGGACTCATACACTAGGCTAGGTGAATCAATCTCATATTTGGGTTTCTGTGTGGGAACAAGAATCTAGCAAATGGGTATTCGATTATGTGAAAATATGAATTTTGACCTAAACTAAGACTCATTCGCCATAAGTGGAAAATCAAACTAGTTAGGGTTTTCTGAAACTTCAAGGTATGCTTTGTTCTTCCCAACTAATTTCTAGATTTGAAACCCTAATTTTCAACCTTTAGAAGTTTTTCAAGTATCTCTAATGCAAGGTGACAACTTGGACAATTTTCTCCACACTTGTTCTTTAATGTATCTTGAATCTAAACTTGTAAATCGCACACGAGAGAGAGAAAAAAAAAAAATTAGTGGAAAGGGGTTTGCCTTGGTCAAACCTCATTTTGGTAATCAAACCTTTAAATATAATGAAATATGAATAGAGAATGATGAATGAACAAAATATGATGTTGCAACCCACCAAACCCTAACAATGAAGTATTGCAAACATGTATGAGATGGCTCCAATGGATGTATCTCTTGATTCTTGTTGAATAGGATAGATCTTAAATGAAATGCTATCTTAAATCATGAAAACCCTACATCACAATTGTTAGCTCAAAAACAAACATGATGCATGAATACTTTGACATGTGCTTGATGCTTAAATAATACTTTAAAATGCTTGATAATCTTCCCTTGAATGCTCTTATGAAATCAAACTTGCTATAGGGATGCTCATTCAACTTGCTAGGTGAAAAATGAGTGAAAGAAACTTATATTTTTACTTAATTATGCAAGAATTCCTAAAATTACAACACTACAATCCAACATCAGATCTAGGAGGATAAAATCCCACGAAAAATTTTCAATTGTTTTTTTTATTTTGGGCCACATGGGACTCATTTCCCAAGGTGGTGAATGAGTCCCATTAGGCATAATTTATGGGACCATTTTCTAAAATTCTTTGAAAGGTGTGAAACTAGGTTCAAGACCCAAAAACCTAGGTGGGACTCATTCACCCAGGGTGGTGAATGAGTCCCAAATCATTAAATCTGGGCCATACAACCTGAAATCACCTAAATTATGATTGGATATTGATTTTTGTCAGGATTATCCTAAAAAAGATGCATTAAATGAGGCTTATGGATGCAAAATAAGGCCAATTAAAGCATAAAGAAGCCTAATTATTAAATAAAACCATAGAAAAGTGTGAAAGTGTGTTACAACACTCCAAATAAGGCACCAATAAGCTCATTTAGTTCACAAGGGCCCAAGACCTAATGTGAATATGTTAGACATATTAGAAAACTAAATCAAGGCCATGTTAGGGGGGGCCTTTTCCGTCATTACAAAATATAACTCATGTTGATTTGTCCCTTGCAATCTACACTCAAATATTTGAACTAGGTCTAAGAAGAACTAGTGGTGATAGAGGAAGGGTTCCAATGTAAATAGAAGGAATCAATATACACATGCATGAATCCAAGTTAGGATTATAACTACTTCGATACTATATTAAAATGGTTGAACACAAAAATATAGTTGTATATTTACATGAAGAACAACATAAAAAATGTAGATATAATAAATTTATTATTTCATATGTTCAATTTGACTTGTCACATTACACTGCAATGGATTTTTAAAGCCTTATTTTCTCATAACAAATTGACCTCCATGAATAACTTCCTAGAAGCTAACTTTTTATTTATTTATAAAAACTATAAACTAGCCTATTTATTTATTATTTAATATACTCAAGTATAAATAGATGTAATATTCCAACAAAATAATACTCCAAAGAGTAATGAGAGGAAAATAAAAATCTATCAACATTTGAAGAAAAATATTCTCTTACCTAGTAATTAATACACCTTAATACTCAATATCTATAGATAATAGTATAATAGATGACTACTTCTTGGAAGAACACACACCAAAAATAGAACCAAGGTAGTAGAAAAACTAGAAGTCTGTACTTCAAATCTAAAACATTAATATTTGAATATAAGTTAGTAAATATCATAACACAATAATCTCCTAATGTTTAGTGAATAGAAAATGTAATGTTCCCTATATGTTCCTTAAGATATGCTTTTTTTCCTTAACGTGAATCTCATGAGCATATTGAAAGAAATGAGAGACAAGACCAACTAAAATGAAGCATTAGGGTGACTATGTGTAGAGTATAAAATATTACCAATGAATAATTCATAAAACATGGCATAAAATATATGGATAATATAATTGGTAGATAACAGAGTACCTAACAAATTTTTTGAAACAAATTTAGAGTATAATTTGTTTATTAAATTAAAATTGACTTCAAGAACTAAATAACATTAAAAATTCAAGTAATAACTTGTACAAGGTCAAGATTCTTCACATCAAGCTACTCCATTAATAGTATTTGAAAATGTTGAATCATGTAGGTGGAATTACCTATGAGGATCAAGTCATACACATAAAGAAAAAAGTATCGAAATATCCTCTCCATTCCTTTGAGTGTAGACTCTAGGATTATAATGTAATGAGTAAAACCACAATAAAGTATGAAATTTTCTATCTTCTTGTGCCAAACCAAAAATCCTTGTTTGAAACCATAAAATTAGTGTTGAAGCATACAAAGCAATGAATAATCTTGCATAAAACCTAGAGCCTAATGCTTATAGATCTCCTATTAAAAATAACATGAAAAAATCATTGTTCACATTAATTTAGTATACTAATCACCCCTTTGAAGTAAAAATTTAAAGAGATAAATAGAATGCATGTTAGTAATACGATCAAAGGTCTAAAAATATTTAATATTCTAAACCTATAAAAGTTACCTTGCTATAAGATGTGCCTTGTACTTGTCAATGGACCCATTTGGCACATATTTGGTTTAGTAGACCCACCCATAATGAAGTAAGATTCTTTCCTTATCAAAGAAGAATAATTAGTTATTATAGCACAATCCCACTCTAGAATATCTATCACATTTGAACCTTTTAAAGATCATCTAAATTAGCATGAATCAAAATAATAACACCAACTATTTGAATGAGTACAATAAAATTTATTGGGGAAAATTATTAGGTTACTCATTTACAAGTTATTGAGGAACTCATGTGATAGGATCAATCTCCACAATTTTTTTTCTATTTATCAAGGAGATAACTCCTTTATAGTAGGCTATATGGCTCTATTTTATAGCCAAAGCCCCTATGTCTCTATATAGGGGTATTAAATATATTTTTCATTGATCAAGGTAGTTGTAACTCATGTAGAGGCATAAAAATAAAAAAGTTCATGCCATCTCACAACTCTTAGGAATATTAGGTCAAATGGGGTATTCTCTCATTGATGAGGAATAATGTGCTAAAGGATCCATATCATCAAAGGGAAGGGTGGTTAAATTAGGAGCACATCAATGATAAATACACTAGTAGTCACAATAGGGGTATGTGCAGGATCATGATGGGCCAAAAAGTGGTGATGTGAAAAAATTTGTGTTTTGCATCCACCAAAAAATGTGAAAATCCAAAGTTGACTTTTTTTTGGGTTGGATGTCAGTACATTGCTCCAAATCAATGCCCAAAGCAAAAGAATCTCAAATCAGATATCCGATCCACCGATTTGGGTCAGGTATAAATAGGTATAAGCCACCATTTAAAATCATTTGCAATCATTTTAAACAGTTGAAAACACAATGAGTGCAACCTAGGGTGATCTGATATCTAATTCGAGCTGATATTTGATTTGCGAGGTAAGTTTTTGGTTTTATTTTTGTTTTAATCAATTTTTCTATTAGTTTTGTATAATTTTAACTAGTTTTTTATGGATTTTTATTAAAAACTAGTGTTTTTAATGGATTTTTATTTAAAACTAGTGTTGTTTATGGATTTTTATTAAAAACTAGAGTTTTTTATGGATTCTTTTTAAATTAGGGTTTTTTACAATAATTTCATTTATATTGTGTAATTTCAATTAGATTAATTAGTTTATAACTTCAATCATGTATTATGGCTGAGAACGAAAATGCACAAATGCTAAACTCTCCACCACCTTCATGCCCATCAATTGAAGACTTAATTGGTGAAAAATTGGAGCAATTGAGGGGAATTTGTGATGTTTATAAGACAATCCCTCAATTATCCCTGATGAGAAACACATTGAAGGAAATAATTAAAAATATAGAAACCCTCTCCACCCAACATAATGCCATTCTTTCGTGGCAAGAAACCATGAGGGAATATTATTCCTGTGGATTGTCTTATGAATATGTGAAAGATCTCTAAATAACAAAAATCCAAATAGCCTCTTTATTTGTTAACTCCTGCACCAATTTTCCAATTAATGTTAATAAACCAAAACTTTCTATAAAATTGTGCACGAATAAGGAAATTGTAGATAACTTTTGGGATCGTTGGTGGATGGTTTTTGATAAACCACCCAAAAACAATAGTGATATACCATTTTACTTTATTAAAAAATTATATGCTAATTTTTTGTTAGGGCATCATGTCAATTACTTTGACATTAAACCTTTCCAGGGCATTAGTGGAGGTATGCCCCAGGATAGACTAGGGGAAATTAGAGTATTCTAGAGCCCATATGTTCCCCCTCCCCCCCTTCCTTGACCACCTCCAGTACATCATCTAGATATTATAGAGAATGAAGCCACATAGACTATTCAGACTATTCACTCTTTGAGTGATCTTTTGGTTTCCCATACTGCTACAGTAGCTTAGCCACATGTTGGTGATGTTGATAATGGATCAAGTGTTGATGCATCATCCTCCTCAGGTCCACATATTTGTGTGCCACATACTTGCACTATGTGACACCATATATGCTTGGGTCCTCTTGTACAACCCGTTGATCATCCCTTGGAAACTTCTAATTATGACCTCCATGATGTGGACATTATAGGAGATCAGAAACGAGGGAGTGGAGTGCACCCTACAAATTCCTCTCCTGCTAGAGAGGGGGATGTTGAAATAGTTACACAGATAAGATTTAAGTTGTAAATTCATAACTTGCATTTGTTTTTAAATGAATATTAATAAGAGATAGTATCAAGTACTAATATTTATTTACATGGTCTATTTAACAGTTGATGTTTGACGAGGAGCTTACATAGGTGACTGATAGCACCCTTAGGGCCATTTCATTTGGCCTCGACATGTGCACAGTAAATATTTTTACACTCACTCGTTTACATTTTTTTATTATATACTTGCTTGTCATTTGAATTGTCATTAATGAAATTATATGTTAGCTTATATTTTTATCTTATTTTCCTCTTGTAGGAAACACCTAGTGTGAGAAAGGTGCAACGCTGTCCAAACTATGGAGGCACAATTTTAGATAAGGGAAAGGTAATTGAATTCAAATTGATTGAATTAAGATTTTTAAGATCTTATATTGATTATACATACATCAACATAGATTGGTAGTTTCATATGTACTTGTCATTTTTATGTACAAGTGGTAATGAGTTATACATCCTTGTTGACAAGAGTCACAATGCTTGAAGGAGTAGGTATTGGAACGACTCAAGGAATAGGTGTTGAAACACCTCAAGGATGAGGTGTCGTAACACTTGAAGGAGATAAAGAAAAAGAGATGCCTAAAGAGGTATGTGCATTTTATTTTGTGTTTGGTAAATATGTTCCTATTACCGACAATTGTATGCTAACTTGTATCAATTTTATGTTTTTGTTCACATATATAGATTGACATTTCAAAAGTTGGTTTGATTGGTTCTTTGAGAGGGGTGTATTCTAGGACTCTTGACCCTTTAAAGAGATGTATATTTGAGGTAATCAAGATTCCAATTTTAGAGTTCAATTATAATTCAGTGTATATTGATTTTGATGTTAATTATTCAATTTTAAATTATATAGTATAAGTAATTTCAATTGTCGTTTGAATTTTTCTTGTGCAGCTACCTTCAGAGCCAAAGAGTGCTTCAAAGAGGCTCCATTTTGATGATCCACTAGTAGCTTAGGAATCTAAGATAGACATTTTGGCATGTAAATTTTGAATAGATATCGAGATGGAATATGCCACATTTTGTAAAACTTTTTTTGAGTTGGCGTTGATGTCATTTTTGTATATGGACATACACTTGATTATTGGATAATTTGATATATAGAAGTTGACAATCAAAATAATTTGTTTGTCATGTTCATTTCTTTGAGGCATTTTTTAAAATAGTTCACTGCCTTGTCTATGCTACCACATTTTTCATACATGTCTACCAAAGCATTTTATCAAACAATTCACTTCCTTGCTACTATGGCTAAAAGTCTAAATTAGGTGCTTTTGAACAAGCTATGGATGCTTGGAAAAAATCTATCAAAGCATAATAGTAAGCAATAGCATAGACAAGGAAATGAACTATTTGAGAAAATGCCTCAAAGAAATGAGGTCTCATGGTGATGGAATTCCATGAAAATCAAAAGAAATTTTTATTCTCATGGCATTCCATCACCATGAGACCTCATTTCTTTGAGGCATTTTTTTCAAAAGTTTGTCTATGCTACCAAATTTTTCATACATGTCTGCCAAAGAGTCAAATAGTTCATTGTCTTGCTGCTATGGCTAAAATCCTAAAAAAAGTGATTTCGAACAAGCTATGGATGCTTGGAAAAAATAATCAAATCATAATAGTAAGCAACAAGCTATGGTCTCATGGATTTTTTCACATGAAAATTAGTGTTGGAGTTCGGTTGGAGGCTGAAAAACTACTTGTAAGGGCACAAATAAATCTTGTTTCACAACTTGTATGACCAAACCGACAGTTCCAACATGTATGTATGGGTATGTTTAGGTTAGGTATGGTCCCCTTTCGCACCCAAATAGGCCAAAGCAGTTTGAGCTACGTTCAACTGGAGAAATCCCTTAAGAATCTAAAGTGCAAAAGGGTAACAATCTTTGATAGACTATTACTCAAAAACTATGAAACCTAAAAACTTTTTGTTTGAGGCTACAAGATTGTGTTGGGCCCCTCTATAGTAATCTCTCTCGGTTTTTTCTATCTCAAAGGCATTTTCCTATGGTGACAATTTTTCAGTTGAGGGAAAAGTTGTCAAATGAAAGTAATGTAAAGTTGCAAAGTGGTGCAAGTTTCATTCTACAACTCGTATGAACAAACGTGTTGTTCCAACATGTCCAGATGGGTATTTTTATGCTAGGTATGGTCCTCTTTGTATCCAAATATGTTGAATCACTCCAAGCTATATTGGATTGGTAATTTCCCTTAAGAGTCCAAAGTGCTAAAAGGAAGCAATCTTTGAAGGGTTATTTCTCAGAAACCATGATGCTTATGGACCCTTCACCTAAGGCTATGGGATTGCGTTGGGACCATCTATAATAAACTCTCTCATTTTTTTCTATCTCAGAGGCGTTTTCTTGTGGTGACAATTTTTTAGTTGAGGGAAAAGTTGTCAAATACAAGCAGTGTAAAGTTGCAAAGTGGTGTAACTTTCATTCTACATCTTGTATGACCAAATATATTGTTCCACCACATACGAATAGGTAATTTTACACTATGGATGGTCCTCTTTTGCACCCAAATACGCCGAATCACTCTGAGCTACATTGGATCAACAATTTCCCTTAAGAGTTCAAAGTGCTAAAAGGTGGAAATATTTGAAGGGCTATTTCTCAAAAACCATGATGATTACAGACTCTCCAGCTAAGGCTATGGGATATTTTTGGGACCATATACAATAACCTCTCTCATTTTTTCCTATCTTGAAGGCGTTTTCCCGTGGTTATGAGTTTTCAGTTGAGGGAAAAGTTGTCAAATGTAAGCAATGTAAAGTTGCAAAGTGGTGCAACTTTCATTCTATAACTCATATGACCAAATGAACTATTCCAACACATCTAAATGGGTACATTTACACTAAGGATGGTCCTCTTTTGCACCCAAATACACTAAATCAGCCCGAGCTACATTGGACCAATGATTTCCCTTAAGAGTCCAAAGTGCTAAAAGGCCATACCATCTATTGTATGGTATGTAGCCCAATTGTATGGCCATGGTAGATGTTATTAGGACTATATAAGGTGACAATGTGGTTTTTAAGAGCTAGAAAGGTTTTTAGTTGAGTTGGTGAGTTGCCATGCATGGAAAAAATGAGTGAAATTAGGTGACAAATGGTGGTTACTGTTAGGTTCCCAAATTTGCACCATGTTTGCTAATCCTTGAGTGAACTTAGCAGATTTGGACTAACATGGGACTACTTTTAGGTTGTAGGTAACCTGTTTGAAAGCAGACCTCCAGATTATGGGTCGGCTTCCCCATTTGATGCCACCTTACTACTTAATCTTTGAGATAAGGGTAAGAATTTGCATAAAATAAACCTAATGCTAAAAATAACCTAAGGTGATGCACCAAAACAACCTAGACATGTTAATAGCCTTACACATTCAAATTAATATCTCAAAGCTTGACTCACACAAATCACTTTCCAATTTAGTTCACATAAATAATTTATAAGGACATTTGTAACAGTGCTTTCAAAAGGAAAATAGATTTTTGCAGTCAATAACACCACTGAAAAACACAACTTATAACTTCTAAACATACATTTTTTGTTAATTGGATACAAGAACACGAAACAAGTTTGCAAGGAAAGATGAATTTTCACAAAATAAATTGATCAACCATTAATGGCATACCATGAAACATGAAGAGAGAAGATAAAAATGCTCGAATTTATTAATTCAAAGTTCTTACTATATAATAGGTCTATCTGAGTTACAATACAGCTCTATCAAAATAATTGCAAGAAAATAAAGCTATCCTCCTACTGAAAAAAGAAAGAACTCCCTCAAATGTTCAAAATGAACCTACTTAAGCAAAAAAACACCAAAACCCTTCACACAAGTTCATCCAAAATATTATGGTCAGATACAACAAAAAAGGCCAAAAAGAGCCTTCTAGAAACCCTCCAAATTTCCCTCCACATGAAGAAAAGATAACCCAAGTCAATAGTCACACCAAAAATGTGACAAAAATGCCTCTAAACAACTTCCCTTCCTCCAAAATTAGTCAAAATAGCATCCCACACATTCTTCACCTCTACAAGTCATCATTGGTCCTCATACAAGACTTGACCACATTCTCCATCATGCAATATGTGTGTTTTTGAAAACACGTGGCTTTAAAAAAAATTAAAGATAATGACCTTGTTTAAGTGATTCATAAAACATCACCTAACAAGTCACTTTACAATTCGAGCATAGGATAAAGGACCCCACCATTAATATGTATTACATTTTCATTTAAAAGAAAACTGAAAGTGATTTTCAAATCACTTACATGATATCTTCAAAAGTTGGAAACAAATGCAACATATAATATCTTATCTAAAAGCCTTCAAAAGTTTATAAGGCAATTGACTATATCAACCTATCACACTCTACATTTTACTCACACATGGCAATACACATGTTTGCAAAGGCATCATAGTCTCCAAAATACCTGGCCAATATGGCCGACCTCCAAATTCCTTGGAAAGCATATTCCAAGTCACATGATGTTGGGAAAACACAAGCCATCACATTTTTGCATGGCACACTCCATATTGCATTGCTAAGGACCTAGCATAAAGTTGAAACAAGGGGAAACACCCCAAGGTATAAAATTCCTAATGCAATAACATATGGTTTTCAACCCCCATTCTATTTGACACATGTTTCAATTATTTCAAACATGGAAAAAAACAAACCTCCATCGAGTAGGGTCAAACCCTAATCATTAAACACCCAAATAATGGAAAAACACCATCATTTGGTTGCTTGGAAAAACTAGAGCAAGTCTCTGCAGCCATGGGGTTTGGGAAAACACAGAAAAAACGTGGAGAATCACACTAGCCTTTGGTGATTTATTGAGGAAAACACCATGGAAACACAAGTAAAAGCATTTGTTTGATATAAATCTGCATCTTATTCCTTGTTTGGAGCTCCTTCATTCACTTTAGGGTGCAACCTGTAGCATAGCTTTGATCATTTTGTTTCATTTTCCCCTTTCTGTGTTACTTCTCCATTCAACTGCCATGAAAATCTCTAAGTGAAGCTTTCTGTGGAGAGACAAAGCCTTGAATATTGCAAAAATTGAGCAAAAGCTCCAAGTAAGCATTCAATCGACTCCATTTATTCTAATTTTGAGCAAAAGAGCTCGTTTTGAGCCTTCATCTTTGAAGAATAAGGCAAGATTGTGGTTTTCTTCTGCATTTTAGAAGTTGAATCTAAAAATAACAATGTATTTTTTTATTTTGAAGAACCCATTGCTTTTTAGTTGCGGCCATGGAAAGAATGAAATAGGGTTTTTCTTAATGTATTCACAATTTATGTATTTCCTTTTCTCCATTTTGCAATATAATTGTAAAACTCCAAATGGGTTTTTTGTAGCACATTTATTTTGTATCTACAAGTGTTTTCAACATAAACCAAATGGGTTTTCTTAATTTCCTGAAGAAAGTCAAATTTCTTTGAAGAAATGCAGATGGCTATGTAAATGTACTCCATTTCTTTATTTTGTAGCAATGTTGTTTCATATCTTAAAACCCTGGGTGGGTATTTTCAATTTGAAAGAAAACTTTGATCTTGTTGCAAAAATGATCCGATGTCATTGTATAGCATGAGCATAACCCAAAGACTTCACACATTTTTTTGATCCCTGATTTTCCTTGTGGGGTTATTGCTATCATCAAAACCTTTTCATCTTTTTTTCCTTGAAATTGATAGTTCCATTACTTGTGATAAAATATTCAATGACAACACTACTTGAGATGCATTCCCTATAAATTTGATTAGGAACCTCCTCCTGTTAGCTCATGATCATCACTATCCTCAGTTAGAGGAGTTAAGGTTAAATTATGCATGTTAGCTATGACTACCTCAGCTAACAAATCTGTTGGAAGTCTTTGCAATCATAATTTCTAGGAATTCATCATCCCTATCTCCTTGTCCTACATGATGTTGTTGCTTCATAACTTCTACCCAATATTCATTATGCACTTATCTTGATTACATTCATAAGGGACTAACTTCCCTATACAAAGAAACATCATGAATATTCTTAATCATGATGGACAGTCTCCTCTACTATGAACCTGTCCCGATCTGCTATCTTCAATCTTCAAAACTTCATCATGGCAATTTATCAATCCTACAGAGTTTGATACTTAACTATGAATATTTGATGACACATAACACTAAGAGAAACACATCAACTATTGCACTATGAATTCTCTAGTGGAGATCCTTCATTGTTCTTATTCCATATTCTATGGCCATGGTTTGCATCATTTTTTTCTGATTTGTACCTCCAAATGATAAGAATGAAACTTCAAATTTATTTATTGTGAGCAATTACAGCTTTGCATTGCTGTTACATGTTTCCCTCATTCACAAGACATTATTTCACTTCACCATAACTTTCCTCTCTTAGAAAGACTCTCACCATTGTTCACTGTGCACATAGTGTGTATCATGACCACTGTGCTACCATGACTATCCTTATCTTCAATGGGATTTCCATACCTTTGTGGTGTTCCATCATCCCTAACTTTTAGCTATTGTTGCATGTTCATACTGTCGTTGTGATGACTATAGTTGTTGTCCCTGCTTTATCATTTGCCTCTTTGATAACTCTTCCCTTCTTATAGGGTTTTCCTTTGGAAACCCTACTCTTGGTTGTGTATGGTGTTTGTACTTTTACTCTTGTAACCAACACTAATGTGGACTTCCTTAACATGTTGTCATATACCACAGATCATTGGCACTAATATCTCTCATCATAAATGTCCTATCGCATGACCCTATTGATTGGTGGTTGTCTATGCACTATCCCCCATTCATTTGATGACTATTGATAGTTGTTCTTAGCCTTTTATAATTGTCATTATGATAGCGAGCAGATTTATTAATATGACTATCCCGGAATTATCACCTTGAACAAGGATAATGTGATAGGCTTTCTACCCTTTCTCACTGTCACTTTGCCATGGACATGATTACCAACACTGCTTGAGAAGGCTATTGTAAAAATTCCATATGGTTATCACTTAAAGAGGATTGTTCCAATCTTGAACTACCACAAGGAAATGAAGAATTGTTTGATGATAGCCCTACTCATTTTTGAAACTACCATGTACATTCTTTATTATATAATGATGATATCAAAGGACTTCCCTCCATGCATTTGGACAATACCTAAAAGGTTTCCTTCACACTATTATCTCACTACATTATGCATGCTACAATTGGAGTTCTATTGCCTTTCTTAATGACTCCAAATCCTTTGGATTGCAATATCCCCTTGTCATGATGGTATTCACACTTATTTGTGAGGTTATCATATTTTGCATAACACTTAGTGATTCTAAATTTCTATGTTTGTCCCTGCATGACTAATAAATATCAATCCTTTGGTCTTGCATACAAACTTTTGGACCCCTTTTGGTTGCCTTCATTAAATTTCACATTCATTTGATCAGCTTGTGTTGTTTCTTTCATTGTTGCCCTAACCTTCATGGTTGTCTTGTAGCATACCCTCATAGTTGTTGTTCATATACACTTGTACTATAACCCTGGCTTCCAAAATGAGACATCTCCTAAATCATGACTACTTAATTGTTATTGGTAACTTGTCTTCACTATCATTTCTCGTATGCAATCATGATCCATGTTCGATCAATCATGATGACCAAAACCCCAGCATGAAAGGTTATGAGCATAACCACTAATGTTGTCCTTGCATTGACATGTAGCATGCATTTATGATTGTTTTCCTTCCATGAGACCATTGTAATGCTTGCTTTCCTAAATGCATTTTCTATTTTATTTCACCATATTTGTCTCTTTTTTTATTATCTGTAATACATAAATGTCTTCCCACTTTGATCCTAGTGGGCAGACACATGTCCCCTATGTTGGTGACCTAAAAGTTCACTATCCTATGTGATGTGTGGTTGTCCAATAGGGTCAAGATGAGGGGGACCATGATAATACTCTAGACTTCTCATTATTTAAGAGATGCATAATTGAACTTGATGCATCTTTTGAATATGATAATGAAATTTGATCAACTGATGTGATTCCATATTGATTTAACGCATTGATAATAGATAAATCTTTGATCAAGTTGCTCAATTTCCTTTTTATTTCAAAGCATGTTGCGCTCTACCCTAGTGGGAGCCACATTTACCCCACATGATATATTTAATCTAAATCAAAATAGTAACCAGAATTGTCCTAAATCTGCACATGAAGCAAACAGTTAGAAAATAAATGCATATGTTGGATGTGTTTGATGACTTTGTTGTTTTCCAAGACATCCAAGGTTTGCACACTTATTTTTTGAACTTATGGATCAGTTTATACATGCATAGGTAGGTGTGTATGAAATGATTGATATCTTTCATTACTTAGAGCCTCACTCTAATATCATTGTTTTTTCAAATACAAGAGCTAGGAGCACTATGGAGCTGGGGAGGACACAAGCAGCTTGGTGCAACAGCAGTAGGACAATCAGGAAACCTTGTAACTAGTCATTCTTAGGAAATGATTGGTCTCCATTATTTCATGCACATTGTTTATTTTTACTTATCCATGTATAAATTGTTTTCATATTTCCATTGAATAAGTAAAGTTAGTCCCTTGGCTTGTAAGGGACATTTACACTTCAAGATTATCAATAAAAGATTACATTTGTGTATATATGATTCTCTTTCTCATTTGATATAATTGAAACATTGGAATGAAAAAATGTAATATATTTCATTTGACAATCACTCTTCTATGCATATTGAAGCTATTAGTTTCCTAGTTTATCTTTTAAATGTTTGAACAAACAACACAAAAGAATAAACACTAAACCTGATTTCAACTGAAAGCTAAAAATCAGGTAATAGTTACAAGATGCTAATGTCAATGAAACGTGGGGGAAGCAAGATTTAAGGTTGGATCAAGCTTGTGCATGTCCTAATAGATGTAATTGATGAGTTTATAGGGTGTCGCGAGGTTGGAAACATTGATTTCCTTAAAAACCTCATGAAAGTTGCTAAAAATGAGGGTTTGTTGAAATAGAGCTTTAGAAAGTGTATCTCACCAAAAAAATTGTGGTTTTGGTAGTTTTGTAGGCTTTTTAATGCTGCCCCATTGAAATTTTAGGTTTGGGAAGTGTTTAAATATGAGTCTCTTTGTAAAATGGACCTATTTTGGGGTCTTCAACAACAAAAGAGTGCTAGTTTGAAGCCTTTGTTTCAAAGGAACCCACTGAAGTTTTGAAAGTGTCAAGGGTTGGTCGGTTGAGCTATTCCTTGGTGTGAAAAGTGAGCAAAAGAGGTCTGCAAACCTACTAGGAAGAGTAACCATTTTAGTGAAGTTGCACCCAAGTTTGGGTTTGAGGATCAAATTGGAGTTTGAATCATCTTGAATTGTAATTGTGTTGTTTAAAGCCACCAGGCTCTTGCATCAAAAAAATATTACCCAATCCACTTGAACATCATGCACACCCAAATACCTTGTTTCCACTTTGCTAGATCAAAGACTTAATTACATTGGAAATGACCTTCACATGACCTTTTTATTTTTTTTTTGGAAAAAGTGGCAAGCCACTATAATTTATTATATATAAATAGGAGATATTACAAAACCTGGTTCAAACAAGCATATCAGCAGGAAAGAACCAGGAAGAAAACCTTTGTTTGTAGCTTGATTAAGTACAAAAATCTCTTATAGAATTGTCCCAATAACAATAACAAAGCATACACCTGTATGAATACTTCAACCTATGAGTTTCCAAAATACAAGCCCCTTTACATTTTAAACATACCCTTTATACAATGCTAGACATTTGACCCATATTTCAAAAAACATCATTGGATATAGATTATGCCCATACACAGTTATGACCTTTTTACATTATTTCACATTTGAAAATTTAAATTTTACAAAATTTTCCTATTGGAGGCATTTAGGGCACAATCTTATTGACGTTCTGGAGTGACAAGCACCTGTACAAACCATCAAGGTAGCAGTTAAACTACATACAATAGAAAAAATTCTTAGAATAAAAAATCTATATTATTGTAATATGTCGCATACCTCTCTAAAAGGATCAAAGTTGGCTATTTTTGTGGCAGGTCCATGATCAATCATGCCAAGAATATCGCAAAAATTGTCAAATGGGAAATCTATATTGTCACAATAGAAAATATGCTTAGACTAACAAATCTATATTAATCTAAACAAATTGAATGATGATGAATTGGTAATGCAAACTATAAGATATTCTTAGAATAACCAATCTATATTATTCTAAATGACCTAATTAATGATGACATTGTAATGCAAACTATAAAAGATGTTTAGAATAACTAATCTATATTATTGTAATCTATCGCATACCTCTCTGAAAGTATCAGAGTTGGCTATTATTGCAATAGGTCCATGATCAATCGTGTCAGGCAAAAAAGTTGTCAAATGAGAAATTTATATTGTCACAATAGAAAAGATGCTAAGACTAACAAATCTATATTAATCTAAACAACCCGAATGATGATGAATTGGTAATGCAAACTATTAAATATGCTTAGAATAACCAATCTATATTATTCTAAATGACCTAATTGATGATGAGATAGTAATGCAAACTATAAAAGACGCTTAGAATAACCAATCTATATTATTGTAATATGTTGCATACCTCTCTAAAAGGATCGAAGTTGGCTATTGTTGCAACAAGTCCATGATCAATCATGCCAAAAATATCGTAAAATTTTTCAAATGATAAATCTATATTGTCACAATAGAAAAGATGCTTAGACTAACAAATCTATATTAATCTAAACAACCTGAATGATGATGAATTGGTAATGCAAACTATAAAAGATGCTTAGAATAACCAATCTATATTATTCTAAATGACCTAATTGATGATGAGATGGTAATGTAAACTATAAAGACACTTACAATAACCAATCTATATTATTGTAATATGTCACATACCTCTTCAAAAGGATCAGAGTTGGCTATTGTTGCAACAAGTCCATGATCAATCGTGCCAAGAATATTGCAAAAGTACATACAAAAGATTACTATCAAAGACACATGCATTGCAATAGTATACAAAATATCAGTATTAAATAAAGAACACTAATGAACTTAAGCATAATGAACCTAAGCATTGTACCTTCCATTCTTGAATATGCTATTCAAGTGTGCATGAAGGGTCATCTCTTTGCTTAAGAGTATCCAATATTTCTTCATGATCAACATTACTAAGTGTCCATAGTTTTTTTATCTTTGGTTTGGAATGATGCTTCAACAACTTAACATTTTTTGCTATAACAAGGTGGGAATAGATGAGATTTTTTTTGTGTTTCTTGTAGTCTTCAAATGCAGGTATGCCATTCTTTCTAATCATGTATGTTCGCAACCAAGTTCCTACAACCACAACTGAACCTATAGGATACAAGAACCCGTCATCATCTTCCATCAATTGTGTTAGCTTATGCTTTAATTGCACACATCAAGCCAACCAATATTCTGATCTCTCTTCATTCCCCTATGGTGCAACAACTACAAAAGCATGTCCTGGCTATATTAGATCTGAAAGAAGGTCATAATCAATTGAACTTTCCATTGTGTCATTTTTCATAGATATTGTTTGAGATAAAGGGGTTAGATACTGTGTAACCCATGTATCCACCCACTCACTTGACTCGCATTGAATACAACTCTAACAAAAACAAGCCAACTCTTGTGTCCAAATTGTCCATGTTCCTATATCTGAGCTTCAAAATGAATGCATCTTTGAAGAATCTTTTATTGTATGACAATCCAATCTACCTCCCTTTGTACCCTCCTCAACCAACCAAAAGAATATGTGCATTGTTGAATCAAGTGTCCCTCCCTGTGACAATGTTGAACTACACCAATCAACAATAGAATGTGCATCACTGAATTTTGCTCCTGAAATCTTGAATTGCTCCTTAACTAAAGCTCTCTTTACACGTGAACTTGCTCCATCATGCTCCCCTTTCCCATGCCTAGCTTAAAAAAGCTCCAAATATGACGTACACCCCTCTCTACATGCATTCTACTCAACCATTAAAACATGCGAGCATTCTTTAATTGATCCATGTAGTTATGTAACCAAATGAGATGTTAGCCCAATGCTATATCATGCTCTTGCAAGAACTCAAAAAAATTCTCGAAACAATGTTGGACATACTCAAACGAGTGAGATTTATCATCACTCATATAAAAATGGTACTCTCTAATTATCTTTCGATCATCCTCTATACTATCAAGTGCATGTCTAAATGTTATGTGGACAAAAATAGCAATTTCAATGGAATTTAAATACTGAGATTATACCTTGTTTTGTGGTTGTAATGTGTAGTTTTCTACAAAATCAACCATTGATATAATAGTGCCAATTGAAAAAGAGTCCTTACACATCCTGAATTTTTTATCCAACCACTGAGACCTATGGCTATGCCTTGCATACTTGTAGAAAATATTATCCTTAAAATCTGAAATAAAATCAACAACATTGCATTCTTTTGTAACCAACTCACATCTAGAACCTTCACCTCCACTATCCAAAGTATATTTGACTATCTCATATCTCTTTTTCTCAACAAGATTCTTTCCAAATTCATGTTTGGAACCCTCATGAAAACATTGAACAAACTTTGACAAGCCACCATATTGTGAGCACTTCGCATTTAAACAATCATTTCTATAGAAAAAGCAACCATCATCTCTAGAACATAAAAATAGATCTAGCAAGTCCCTTGATGATTTTGGAAGATTCATTTCACCACACTCCTGCAACATTTCATTAGTATGCAAAGTAGAATGGATATAGCATAATAGTTCATGGTACATTGAAAACTCCACATGGTATTTACAACAAGTATTACAAATTTTAAGAGGCACACAATAAAATGGCTTCAAACCTTCAAAGTCCTTTGTGATATTTGTGAGCACTTCACATTTAAACAATCATTTCTATAGAAAAACCAACCATCATCTCTAGAACATAAAAATAGATCTAGCAAGTCCCTTGATGATTTTGGAAGATTCATTGCACCACACTCTTGCAACATTTCATTAGTATGCAAAGTAGAACGAATATAGCATAATAGTTCATGGTACATTGAAAACTCCACATGGTATTTGTAACATCAAGTATTACGAATTTTAAGAGGCACACAATAAAATGGATTCAAACCTTCAAAAATCCTTTGTGAGATTTCCATATTTGTATATTTTTCAATAAATTTTCTAAACAACATTGTTTGGCTTGATTCCAAGAAATGTTTAGGATGTAGTGTACGGTCTCAATTGCCAATTCTTAACTTTAAAACATCCTTTGCCTTGGGTGATACTCTAGAGTTACCATGCCAAAATTGTGGAATTACTTGCTTTAGATTATTGGTTAGCTTCTTATCAACATATGGAAGCCTCTCAACAAAATCCCATGTATCATTTTGAAGAGTATCATCTATTCTTTCTCTTCTTGCAAGTGCTATATCCAAATTTTAACGATTTATGTCAAAATCAATACAATTTTTTCTCATAAAGTGAGCCTTTTTCAATTGATGGCTTACTAGGTCAGTTGTAATGACTCTCTGAGCAACTCTCTTATCTTTTTCTGTGTTATTTTTTCCAATAGAATTGAGAGCATTATAAATATTTTTGACAATAATAGAATTTTTCCAGTTTTCTTGTTCACACAAATCTTCAATTTGGATAGAAAATGTCTCATCTTTTACATCTGTAGCAATTGTACAAAAAGTTGGCATTGCTCAGTCAATGTCTTATCGCTAAAATATTGGTTGAAAAGTCTTGTAGCCCACAACCGAATGGTTCGTGTTGACCTCTTTCCTTTAAAATTGTTTATAAAGTTCTCATCAATTTCAAGTAACCATTTAGGGGTTCTTGAAGGTCTTGAATTTGGAATATGTCTTTCTTCCACACAAGTTTCTTCCTTTCTCATGTAATCTGGTTAAACTTAATTTACACTTAGTTCAATATTATGTTCAACATCTTCAATTCCAACATTTTTGCCTTGAACATTTTCAATATCAATTTCAATAATTTCATTCCCAATTTCAATATCATGTTCAACATCTTCAATTCCAACATTTTCACCTTGAACATATTCAATTTCCTCTTCACTTGAAAGACCATAGGGCTCAGGTTCACCAATATTTAACATACCTTGTCTTCTCTTCCTATGACCTTCTCTATCTCTTTGTCTATATGCTTCAATTTGTTCTTTTGTAAGTTTTCTCTTACATTTTTGCTTCTGACTACTATTGCTCCCCATTATACCTCATAAAAGATGCTAAAAAATGATTGCTTATGAAAAATTTGAGAAGAAGATGCTCCAAAAAGTTGATCTTTGTCTCTTCCTATTTGAAATCGTGCATTTGTCATCTGCAAAGCCCACAAACAAAATGTAGGGTCCATTGGGATGCCCAAAATGACCCACATGGGGTTTTTCTATAGCCCACAAATCCAATATCGGATAAAATCTAATATCTAATTTGAAAAACATTTAAAATGCGGATCATCCGTCGAGATAAAGATCCGATCATCAAGTCGATCAAAGCTTGCATCAAAATCAAAATCAAAACAAAATCAAAAGCGTCAAACTTTCGAAGCGGATCAAATCAGGATCAGATCAAATCAGGATCAGGTCGGAAGTCTCGTTCATTCGAATTCCACTGGTCGAAATTCGAAATAAAAATAAAATAAAATAATAAATCGAAAGAAATGCATCAAAAAGAACAAAGAAAAATAAAAAATATCACAAAAGTAAATAAAAAAGAAGAAAATCAAAAAATCCGTCGAAAGGGTCTCAAATACAAAATATCGTTCGGGGTCTCGTTCAGGTCCGGTCCGAGGTCGGGATTCAGAAATTCGGGAAATTCCGGAAATTCAGGATTCAAGTTCATCAAAAAAGCGTCGAAATCTCAAGGTTAATGTCGTCGGAAATAAAAGGTCGAGCAAATATTCGGTCCGAATCAGAAGGAAAATCCGAAATAAAATAAAGTAAAATAAATAAATCAAAACAAAGAAAAATCAAAACAAAAGAACAAAGAAAAATCGATATTCCGGGGTCATTAAAGGATTCCCGTTCATTCGAAATCAATCAAAATCGAAAGGAAAAATTAAAGTATCGTTCCAGAAATCAAAAGTCGAAAAGGTAAAAATCAAAATCAATCGAAAAAATCAAAAATCCGAAAAAATCAGGGGTCCAAATCAAAAATCAATCTCGCTCAAAGTCGAGATCAGGATCAGAGGATTCAGAGAAAAATCAAAACAAATCAAATAAAATCATCACTTTTTTCGCTCAAAACAAAAGATCCGGATTCAGATCCAGGATCCATCAAAATCAGGATCAGGATCAATCGTCAAATCAGATCAGGATCAATCCAAATCAAAATCATCCATTCAAATCCGGAATCCAGGATCAAATCTTCAAATCAGGTCGCAGGATCAGCGCAAATCAAAATCGGCATCGGATCATTCAAGTCGGATCCAGGAAGATCAAATCAGGATCAAGTTCAAATCGTCGTCGATCCAGGATCCGGTCAGATCAAAATCAATCAATCAATCTTTCATCAAAGTCAGATCAATCAAAAATCAATCCGCGTCAAATCAGCTCGCGTCAGTCATCAAAATCACCGTTCAGGTCAAAGAAAAGAATCCAAAAGCAGATCGAAAAAATCTAAAATCAAAAGATTCCGTCCGGGATTCAGGTCGATTCAGGTCCCGAGTCGAAAAGGTCATCGAAAAATCAAAATCCAGAGTCCGTCGAAAAATAAATCAGAAGTCATCGTCTGGCGGAAAATCAATCCCTCGGTCGTCGAAAATAAAGTCGAGTTCAGGATTCATTCGGGATTCCAGGGTCCAGTTCGGATTCAAGTCCGTCGAAGCATCAAAATCGCATCACAAATCCAGCATCAAAATCAGGATCATCAGGATCAAGTCGGATCAACTAAAAATCAGTCATCGGATCAAATAAATCAAGTCAGTCAAATCAGGTCCGGGATCAAAGTCCAGGATTCAAAAAAATCAAAATGAGAGAAACTGGAAGGAGAGAGGGGGTTAGGAATCCAGATCGAAATCAGACTCGAAAGTAAATTAAAGGGTTTAAGGGTTCAGGGAGTTAAAATTAGAGGGACTAAAGATAGAGAAATAAAAGAGACACAGGAGGGGAAAAGAATATTTAAATATGTATATATTAGTAATATATATTTATATTTATATTAACTAAAATATAGAAATAATATTTAAATATTATACAAATAATAATATATTATATATTAAATTAAATTATCATAGATTTATATTCTCAAGTAATTATAGTAAACTATAAACTATTTATTACAATTTAAAATCATATATTATAAAATTGTATAACATTTTTAAACTCATATCTAAAACAAATTGGATATCGGATATCCAATTTGAATCAGATATCCAATATCTTTGACAAAAAATTTAATGCCTAGGGATTAGCCTCAGGCTTGCTTTCGAATTTGGTTCGGACATGCCAATCCTAAGAAGTCAACACAAAAAACATGTTTAATAGCTTCCCTTACTTTTCTAGACTTCGCCTATGTGGCTAACAACTTTTTTTTTACCCAAAATTGATGAAACAAAAAGGGTTTGTAAAAGAGCTTATCAAATTTCCACCAATATAAATTATGCTTTACTTTGAGTTTAATAAATAATTATTATTCATTTTCTATTAGAATTACGACTAAAGTCCTAATTGATAGGTTGATTGAAAAACATCTATAACTTTCAAATGGTATCACATTTTTTGAATCCAAAACATGTGTCATATTCTATGCTTTGCATACTATAGGATTTAAAAAATATTGAATTTCATGAAGTTTTGACCAAGTTAAGGTGCTCAGACATACGAGTTTTTATATTTTTAAAAATTATAATAAAAAATTCATAATTAATTATTTACTTGAAAAAAATTACAAAAAAATATGCATCACATTTGGGCATGAGTCCTCTACTTATATCTAAAATCTTATAAAAAAATATTATCATTTTACTGTGGTTAGGGTGGTCATACAGACACCTACTTCTTATTTTTCCCTAAAATTTAAGTAGTACTTCATTGAAATTTTCAATTTTCACCATATAGATTTTTTTTATAAATAAACCTAGTAGTTTAGAAACTACATTCAATTTACCATAGATTCTATTCTTACATATTTTTGAAATAATATATAGATAACTTATTCAAATTTTTACGTCAAGTTGCCTAACTCTGATTTTTCTAAATTTTCATTGCCACTTAAGGGCATGTTTTTTCCATGATGATCTTACACATACCGATAGACCAAGGCTAATATGTTAACACCCCATGCATAAATTGTGCCTTGCTCAAGTTGTTTTATGCTTGGTGTCTAACGCTAGATATAAGCATAGTAACTTGTTTGCCTCTCGATAAGCACATGGAAATCAAGTTCATTAGGACTGTTTGTAGTAGAATAATAGAAATTGTAATAATGAATGTGAGATAAAAATAAAACATGTTTTGAAGGAAATTAATTCCCATGATGCCCACCCAAGCTAGTCTCCCTCACTTTAGCTATCTTTTAGGAAGACAAAGTCATAACCCTCTATAGTGAAGAACAAGAATTTGATAGAAGCATAAAGTGTGATGGCTAAATATATAGCAACATAAGAAAACTATGAGGTGTTTTGGTCATTATTAAAGGGCATAAAACATTATGATCTATTCATTGTGCAGTAGTCACCTTTATAACAAGGAAAGAGCAGTTGAAAGAGTGTTTAGTGAAGATACTTAAAATGTAAACCTTTGTTATCATTAACCATCATTAGCGATGCAATATGCTAACATTTTCCCCCTTATTACATTGTTCCTACAAATTTACCCCTGAAATCTTGAAATTCACTTTGCCAAGGGACACCTCCTAAAGGCTTACATAACAAAATTGGTTGATTACAAAACATATATACATTCTTGCAAAGATCTTCCTTTGAAGAAACAAATCCTGAATGAAGTGGAACTCCATCAAACTACCTCATGACCCTCAAAAGGGTGTAGCTTCGATCTAAATTCCTCATTTCTTGGACTACCACTTTCTCAAACTCTTGAATCCTTGATTCCAAAATTATTCGACAACAATGCATATTAAGCTATGCAAACATAAGGCTCCATCAAGTTGTCTATTGACCCTTGTATGAGTATAATTCTTAATCACAATCTCATAAACTCACTGGACAACAATCCATATTGATTTCAACACCAAATCCCTTACCTATCTCCAAAAATCACACTTCCCAATAAATGTATTTTTGAAATCCATAAGTAGCAACAAATAAAACAAGAAAGAAGGCAAAAATGCTTCTCATGCAAAATACCATCTCAAAGTGAGAAGTTGACTTGAGACGATGGAAATTTCTCCATCCTCTAATGACACCAACCTCCAATGTGATGGCTCAAAGTATGAATCCAATCTTAGTATCTTCTAAACAATAATTATCAACAAAAGCATGATTTGGTGGATCTTCATCTTCAGCACTTGGTTCCAAGGCCAGAATAGTGAGGCTTAAGTGTTGATGATTTTTTTCAGGATAGGCATGCCAATATCTCAACTGAGTCACTCCTACCCATACATCTTCATTGGGAGTTCCAAGATACCTAAAACTATGAAGAAGTTGTTGCAATTCCAAATCTCCTTGAAAGGAAGCATACATTCTTGACATTTCAACATGCCACATGTCAACAAGTGTGGAATATTTTGTGGCTCTCAAGATCACTTCAAGTACTTTATACCAAAGAGTCACTACCTTATGGGGGGACGCCCTTACAATACTTTCAACCCAAAATTAACTCTCTATAAAATAGACTCCAAACTAGCAACTTACATCAACATCTTCATTTTCCTTTGACCAATAGAGTTATGCAGCTGCTTAGCATCTTTTCTTGATGCCTTAATTACATCCTTTTTCTTATAGGTCTCGATTGTTTATAACAACTTCAAACACTTATTTCTTGAAAAAACAATGCTCTAGGAATATGACAAACTAGCAAAGGGTTTTTAAAGTCACTTCCCAACTAAAGTGGTTAGTGAAAGAAATAGATATGAGACTCAACATCAATAGAGGTTTTTTCGATTTAGAGTTGCAATTTTAATATGCAATTATTTTATCAAGTAAACTAGAAAAATCATCCTACCCTTTCAATTTTTCTCCTCTCTGATTGAATACATTCTAGAACGTACTCAATTTATGCACTAGTTCTTCCCACACACAACATTAATGATTTTCTCCTTCAGGCAACACTCAAACACCTATTCACTATCTTCACAAGATGGGATGCAATTAGCAAATCCATGAACTACTAATCTGAAGAGTCCTCACTATATATATAATAGTATGCCATATATATGGCATAGTACTATTTGGCCTGCAATCCAACGATTCACACTGCCATATAAAAGTATGGCGCCGGCTAGAAATGAAATGAGACTCACATTAATTTTCAGCCCTTCAGATGCCGCTTCTTCTTCCACACGTCTTAGAACCTTTAGTTTATACGCCTTGTCTATGCTTCTACTAAACTTTTGCGAAGGTCCTCATCAATATCTGGCAGAAACATTTTGTTTACAAGCTGCCTTTATTCGATCCCGCCTCCTACTGCGTGGAATACAGGCAATCCAAAAGAGCAATATCTTTCATGCAGATCTTTCACATCATGACTCAAATATTGATTTCCAAAACATCATTCCATTTTCTCTCGCCTCTGATACCATGTCAAGGGCATAAAACATGATGATCTATTCGCTCTGCAGCATTCGCCTTTAAAACAAAGGAAAGAGAAGTTGGTGAAGACAGTTAAACAGTACACCTCCGCTATCATTAACTATCATTGATAATGTAATATGCTAACAATTATCC
>VDFB02347088.1:0-10678 GCA_007258455.2 Sequoia sempervirens
ATATGATGTGATATCGCTTGATCGCAAATATGTTTTGAATGTAAAGTCTTACATCAGCGATACACAATGGACCTTATAAATGTTGTAAATCATCTCATTGCTAATTTCTTGCAAAATATATGAGGAGAATTAGCGATGAACAAAGGTCTTATGTAATAACTTCATTGCTCATCGTGGATTTGTTTTAGAACTTACGTTCTGAATTAGCGATAAGTGATGGATGTCCTCTAAAGGGTTTTTTCTTTCGCTAATGTGTTATGATCCTATGAGTGATGTCTTTTGTGCCATTTGTTTTATGCAGGTTGTACGTGTCCAAATCTGGTGCTATCACAACATTTCCCATCATAGAGAGAATCCTAAGCACAAGGTTTGAATTAGTGATGCACGACAGAGGGATGAATGTGACCAAAGGTTAGGCCGCTAAACCAGGGGCTAGAGATCATCACTGGGATGTTTACATTGCTGATGGAGCTAGGTGAAGATCAAGTAGATCAGTGACAAATGATGACCATAAATGAAAAAGGCAACGTGGCATGATCCTAGGGATTTCGCATAAATCAGAAAGGAAAGAAGTGAGAGAACTAGAGAACTGTTGATAAAGTTTTAAAGAGAGATGATCCGATGGACTAAAAATCATCGCATGAATAACTTCATCACTAAATTGCACCCTAAATTTTGGGGAGGATCAATGATGAAGCGTATAAAGAAAGTTTCCCTCTAAGAAACTAGTCCTATGTACTTCACTGATATTAATGAAAAGCATGAATTAGGTTGGTGATACATGCTAATTGTTAGATCAGCTATGATTAATCAAGGTTAGGCGGGTATGTGGAAACATTTGAGATAGCCTCATTGGTTTCAAGGAGAAAGTTGATAATGGTCGAAAAACAATGCTCATGGCCACCTTAGATGAATTTTTAATTGCTCTAAGATGAACGGCCTAGATTCAGAGCCAAACTGATAAGTTACCAATTTGCTTGTGTAAGGAATTCTGAATCATTAATTCTGCATGCTCAATTTTTCTATTTAAATGTAGGTTGATCGCTATTTATTCACAGTATCTTTTCATACTATAGTAGAAGTAAGGCATGTGTAGTAAAGGAGATTGAAATAACTATATATTTTCCTAAGCAGAGTTTCATTGTTTGCATCCTGAGTAAATTGGTATGAAATTAGATTCTCTAGTCTATTTAGGATTTTTGTTGCTTGAGTTATCTGCAATTATTGGGATTGGGGTGTTTCTCTTGTGGGTCTTGAGTAAACAATCTTTTTAATCATCCCTTTGCTAGTTTTAAAGAAAATGGGAAAGGTTGGTACAACAATTCCACCTGTTAGGAGGTCTAATGACTAAGTGTATTAGAGTGCCATGGAGACATAGCTGAGTAAGAAGCCATGGCTTCTTCTGAGATTTCAAAGGGTAAAAAGAGGGCTAGGGTCCATAAGAAGAAGTCAATTGTGTAGAGTACTTACCGCTTGAGGAATATGACCCTTCCAAGTGAAGTGGTCGAGTACAAAGGCAAGGAACTCACACTGCTAGTGAAGAAGGCCAGGAAAAAAGAGAAGAGCCATAGGGCCTGCTTGGGTAAACACAACTCTCCTATCATGCTTTCAGACTCTCCTTTGGATGTTGAAACTGATACCGACTCATACTATGGCCAGTACCTTTGTTCCCTGGTGCCATATGGGAGCTCTGATGACGATGTACTAGTAATCCCTCCAATTGCATCGAGGACAAGGAGCAGTCGGGCATTTTCGGATGCTGATGACTCTGAATAGGGTCACCTCCTATTTTTAGTTTTTGATGACACCATGGTCTTTGCATAGGAGGATCTTTTTTCATATGTCCATGGTTTATCTTTTGTTTTTTCATGCTGATGTGGAAGTCTTCGAGAAATATGAATGGAATCTTTTGTTTTCAAACAATGAATGTTGTGACAACGACCACAAATATCCTACACATGTTTTTTTCCTTTTGTCCTCCCCTGTTCTCAAATGATTGCATATGAAACCACCTGGGAGTTCTTCGAGGAGTTAGTTAGAATTAGGTTTTTGAAATAAACTCAAATGAAAGTGAAATTGTAATTCAGCCAGGTGCTTGTTGCTCCCCTATTTATATAAAGGGGATTTCATGGCTGAAAGGGGAGAGTTCAAAATTTTGAGTTTAGACACAGTCACAGTAAATACTATGCTCTAATAGCAGAATAAAATGTAAATAGATACTCTAGTAGATATATTAGAAGCAAGTTTAAGGTGAAAGTTATACTGTATACAAATCTTAAATATGGTTTTACAAAGAAAGATCAGAAATGAAGAAGAATTTTAGTTTCAAAATATTGCTCTCCTATGTATTTTCTTCCAATTTATGAATGAAGATTTTTAATGAAAATTTCATTTGTCTTTTTTCATTTGCACAGAATGTATGAATTTTTTTTATGCTTCAGTTCAATGAATTGATTAAATGCTGAAATGAGCTCATTAGTTTGTAAGAAAAGAATATAGGATTTAGTAAGGAAGTGATATTTTGTAGACACAGTGAGTTAGATGTTACAAAGTGACACTCTAATGGTCCACTAGTTTCTGAGGTTCAATCAAAATTGTATTATCGATTGATTACTAGTTGTAACTCATTTCATGCCTTAGATAAAGCAATGATTATTTTATTAGTTTATCTTATAGTCAGTTGAGCCAATATTGAATTGGGCCTAGGATTCAAGATGAAGAATGATTCAAAATACTTTAAATTACAATGTCCCAACTCTAATGTATGAAGGCGCACTCCTTGAAAATAAGTGAAACTTTTATCTGAGGTTTTTCGAGCCTTTGATAGAGGTTATTTTCATGGAATAGTGCATCTGTGCAAAGAAATACTCTTGACTAAACATGAGATATTACGAGTATGCATGGGATTACCCTCCTTGGGTTTCACAGAGCCGAAAGAGAAGAAGTGAAGTACTAATTACTTTACTTAAGTGTTGGAAAATCCTCAACCTAGCTGATAATTGGGTTGTGGCAAGCTCATAGGTTAGGACTAAGATTAAGTTTGGTTCTAAAAAAATAACCAATAGTCCTCTTGATAATTCTAATTAGATTTTTGTTTGAAGACTCAGCCAAGCCATTACCCTGAGGATAGTAATTAGATGAGGTCTTCAAGTAAATTCCATGCTTCATTTCCCAATCAAGGATCTGAGCACTAGTAAACGCCTTGGAATTATCAAAAATAATGGTGGAAGGAGTGCCAATTCTTATAACAATTGCATCAAGGAATTCTAAAATTGAAGCATTAGTGGCATCTTTTAAATCAATTGCCTTTGTCCACCTTGTAAAGTAATTTGTAGTTGTTAAAATCCACTTATGACTAGCACTTGATGGTGGATTTATTATGCCAATAAAATCCAAACCCCACTGTGTAAATGGTTGATCAACTTGAATGGGGTGAAGAGGGAGGGAAACCAACCTTTGCTTTTCGGAAAATAAAGCACATTTTTTGCAATCTCTCACCCATTTGTGGGTGTCGTTGAACAAAGTTGGCCAATAATAACCAACCCTCATAATCTTTGTTGCAGTAGTCCTTGCAGAAAAATAGCTACCTAAAGAGCCATCATGGAATTCATTCAACAATCTGCTGACTTGATCTTCTCCTATGCATCTTAATTGGACTTCATTGAAATCCTTTATGAAGAGTATTCCATCCACTTTAACATAGGGAATGAACTATAATCTAAAATTTCTCATTTTGGCCCTATCTATATCCTAGTCTTCTTGTAAAAAGGTAGTCATATCATGCACCTAGTTGCCTTGTATGTTTGCATTTGGTGCTTGTTGTTCTTATAGCACAAGGGAAACCTTTATAGGAGTCTCAAAGGTTGAGACAAGCTTCTCACACAACCCTTTGCCTCTTACTAGCTTGGTTATTTTGATGTCAACGTCATACTCCATCACCTTGGTGATCCACCCAACCCTTTTTCTATTGATATCCCTACTCAATAGAAACTCTGTAATGCTGACATGGGGCACCATTAGTTGTATCTTATTATTAGACAACATGTGTCTAAATTTTTTCAATGTTGTAATAGTAGCAAGAGCTTGTTTTTCAACGTAGTTGTACTTGAATTCATAATCTTTGAGTCCTTCACTAAAGAAAGCAATGGGTTGTTCTAGATTTTCTTTATTTAGCTAAGTTAGAACAACTGATACACTTGCTTCACCTCCAAAGGTATAAATGATGAAATACTTGGCATAGTTAGGATTGACGAGGGTAGAAGCTTGAGCAATTTATTGTTTGATAGCTTCAAAGCTATCTTTACCTTCCTTGGTCCATTTGAAAACCATATTTTTCTTGAGCATAGAAGTAAGAGGCTTTACCCAAGAAACTTTGTAATCCTTTCTTGTGGTTGGGAAGTGGGATGGCCGAGATGGATTTTACTCTTGCGAGATCAATGACCAAGCCATCCTTTGAAACAATGTGCCCAAGAAGCTTGCCTTGATCAGTCGCAAAGACACATTTATTTGGATTTAGGGAAATACCATATTCCCTACATTTCTAAAATACTTGCTCAAGGTGACTAAAATGGTCACTTGCATGCTTTGAAAACACTGTGATATTTTCCAAATAGACCAAAGAAAACTGTTTGAACACACCTCGAAATTCCATATCCATGGCTCTCTGAAAAGTGGCACCTACATTGGTTAGACCAAAAGGCATTTTACAATAAGCATAGGTGCCCCACTTGGTAGTAAATGTCATCTTATGTTGATCTGATTTTTGGACCAAAATTTGGTAATAGCCTGAGTAACTATCCAAGAAAGAAAACCTCTCTGACCCACTGACTCTTTGCAAAATCTCCTCCATGGAGGGAAGGGGATAATGATCCTTTAGGGACGCTTTATTTAGATCTCTAAAATCTACACAAAGTCTTATCTCCCCATTCTTTTTTTTTGACAAGCACAAGATTTGTAACCCATGAAGAATGCTTGATGGGAAAATTGATTTTAGCCTCAATCAATTTGGTCAACTCTTTTCTCATCAAAGGTTCAATCTTAGGATTTATAGGCCTTTGTTTCTGCCTTACAAGCTTGGCATATGGATCTAATTCAATAGCATGTTGGAAAAGGCTTAGGTCAAAACCCTTTAGGTCTCATAAGTCCAAGCAACTACATCATTGTATCTATTGCAAAGATATATGAAAAGATCATGTTCAGTAATAGAGCATACATTTCCCAAGTTTAGAGACTTGCCCTTTAAAATTTCAATTGGCTTGAAGTCACCCTCCTTTGCAGCTAAGTTCATCTTTTTCTGCTTTAACTGATCATTAGGGTTGAAAATACCTTCAAGGGTGATAAGACCATTTGGTAGCTTGTTGCTACTCAGCTACACAATCTGATCACCATACTGATTTTGCAACTTTGATTGATTTCTTTTATAAAATTCTACCTCATCTTACAGAAAATTCACTATCTATTGGTCACTGTCAATGACTTTCCAGTGATCTTCATTATCTAGAATAGCAGGCCTCACCACAAGTTTGATATGTTGCTCCTTTTTACTTGCAATATGTGTTGGCATGTCAAACTAAGCACCAACTGTTGCAAGTCTATCAACGTGTTTATTTTGATCTCTTGGAATTGTTTGGATGTTAAAACCTTCAAAGTCCTCAATTAAATCCCAAACCCTATGCTTGTAGGATGTGATTAGATTATTCTTGGTTGAGATTTGAGTTCGGACTTGATGAACAACCAATTCATTGTCACCAAAAACTTGTAACAATTTGATATTTATTTTTTTGCAAGTGGGAGACCTCGGATGAGTGCTTCATACTCAGCCATGTTGTTAGTGCAACTAAAATGAAGCTTGAAAGAGAAATAATAATTTTCCCTGCTCAGAGATACTAGCATAACACCATCGCCAACACCATTCCTATTTCTAGAACCATCAAAAAACATTTTCCATAGTCCCCCTACATTCTCTTGAGCGTTTATGAGATTGGGGATAGGAGCATTCTCCTCATTAATGCAATAAGTGCCAAGATCAATCTCCTCTAATTCAGAAGCATCAAATGGATCAAACATAGAGAATTGCCCCATTCATCCAAAAATAATCAGGTACTTCCTCTAAAGGATTTGCAGGCTCATGACTAGAACATCCCTCTTTTTTATCATGCAATGTAAGGTTCATGTTTATTAGACTAGGAGTGTAAGGCTCTAAATGATCCTTTGTTATAGGCTCAAATTTGATGGTTGCTTTAGTTCCATATCTAGTTCTAAATAGCATGTGAGACCAATTAGCAGTAAGTACCCACCTATCTTAGTTGTGAAATCCCTAGACAAGCAAATGGAAAAATGAGCAGGGAGGTCTATGACTAAAATGTCTTGCAACACATCACGACTAGGACACACATGCAAGGACAACTTTAGATCTTTAATTACTCCCATTGTATTGACAACAATGTCATCCAATTGTAAAACTTGTCTAGTCACCAGTTCATACTTGATGCCAAGCATGTCAGCAATCCCTTAGGCATGACTGAACTACTTGCCCCTAAGTCTATCATACAATTATGCACTATATGATTCCTAATAATTAAAGAAAGATAGAAGGGTGGTGGCTTATTGATTTGGTTTGTATTTCCTTATTCCTTTTGGGGCTGCACTAGGCTGATTTATGGAGTAGGCTGCTCTTTTTCTTGCACATTCTCCATTTGTTTATGTTCCTTCAAAGCCTAATGTAGTAAATCCATTTGTGATGAGATAGATAGGCCCTCCCACATAGTAACATTCAAATTTTATTTCTTCATTCTCTCTACAATGTTGAATGGAAGTTGACTAGCTTTAGAAGGAACCTTTAGAACAAGGTCAACTCTTGTTGCTTGTGTGATCTTAGGCTACTCCACCACTTGTTTAGGCCTATTAACGGGCTGACTTGATTGTGGAACCTTTTTTTTTATACCTATTGGTCCAACATTTACAACATTTTGAGATGGTTGGGAAGATGATGGCTGCCCAATCATGGAAGATGCGCCACCCTCCATTTCTCTTTTCTTTAATCTTGTATTATGTGCTATTGCATCGATATCCACTTGATTTATACCACATAAATCTTCTTGACCCCAAATGACAAATGAAGATTCACCTTGTACATGATTTTGATTATTAGAAGTTTCTTGGTTCATGCCAATTTTTTGCTCCGAAGTAGAGGTCTCATTTTAAGCTACCAAAGTTTGCACAAACTCGCCATTTTGACAAGCATTTTGATTATGAGCTTGCTCACAAGGGTAACACCATTCCTGCTCTTGGGATAGATTATTTTTCACTAGAACCAAAACCTTTGAATTTTTGGAATTAGGTGTATGCATGCTCTTCATGGGCTTAGTATGATTCCACTGATTTTTTCCTTGATAAGGTGGCCTATTTTGTTGATAATTCTGATTTTTAGGCTAATAAGGCCTATTGTTTTGAGCTTGCTACCTCTTCATTGATACTAACTCATTATTCATACTTTGGAGTAAGGTTCCCCAATCTTCTGGAAGTGTAGTGGAAGTAGAAGGTTGGCCTGTGGAAACCACTAGAATAGGAGCCACCGGGATAGGAGCCAATGTGGATTGTGGAGGAAGTTTTGGAAATAAAGGCATTGGTGGCCTAGGAGCTATCTTCCTAGCCTAAATTAAACAATTTTTTTCCCTTATAGAAAGATCATATGCTCCAGGTAAAGTGAAACTACCCATTGACTGAATCATAATAGTTGTCACTGTTAAGAGCCCTTAAGAAATACAAAAAAGAATGCTTGAGTGAAGGCCTGACCGTGGTAGGAATTATATCCCAAGTCCTTTGAAATATGTAATTGAAGTCACTTATGAATTCATGAACTGCTCTTTTGATTGTTGTCAGCTATTCTACTAGGGATAGATGGTCACTCTTGTCTTCAAAATGTTTGCATAACTTCTCACCCAACTAATCCCAATTGTGAATGGAGAATGCTTTACCTTTCAATGAAGTGGAAAGTAACCTAATAGCCATGTTGTCTTCTATTACATCATGTACAGAGCATATATTGACCACATCTATGATATGTTTTGTTGGAGTAGTAGATGATTCACCAGTAAAATGAGGAATACTCTTGAGGTAATTGACTAGTATATCATCTTTTTGAGCTAAAATTAAGGGGTTGCCACCGATAAAAGACACAAAAGGTTGATTTATGGGTAAATCCATATGGAATAAATTCCTATTTTTGTGGAGAGCAGGTGTTCTAGTTTGAAATAATCTACCCATACGTGGTGTAGATAGGGCTCTAGGAGAAGGACTTGTAATTCTATTTCGTCTTATGGGGACAAAGATTGTCTATTTCTTCTTCTAGAAGTGGAAAAAGAGAGTTGAATGTATTGGAAATTACCTCTAGAAGAAACTCTTGTTTGGATTCTTGGCATGAATGTGCAAGTATGATCTTGAACCAAGAGTTCTAGGTAGCAACAAGGTCACCAATTTGTATGTAGAGTCGTCCCTTGACAACAGAGTCACTAGGTACTTGTTTGAGAGCCTTTTCAAGGATGGAATGTTGAGAGAAGCAGCACTCTCTCAACAAAATGAAATGAAATTTCTTTCTTGTCCCACCGAGCATGCCAGAAACTATTGTCACATAAAACTGCACCCTACTCAACAAGAGTTCAATGTTCTAATGACACAATAGAAACAACCTTGAAGTTGTGGGACATTGCACAAATGAGGTTGAATATCTAGAGAAGGAAGGCTTCCTCTTCTAAAATAAGTTCAATTGTGTTGGTCTAACCCAACACAATGAAAACCCTATCACTACCCTAATCTAACAACTCACAAGGAAAAGAGATAGAAAGATAACATGAATTGAAAGGGAATGATACACACATTTGGCAACACAAGGGTAGACAAGCGAGGGGGTGAATCAGTTGTCTGAAATATCAAACTTATTCAGCATTTGCTTATTCTCAAAATTTGAACAATAATCATGAAGCATAAATGAGCAACACATCGAGGAATCACACATAACGCAAGTTTTTCACGTAGAAACCACGGTAGAAAACCATGATGAGTCAGTCCGCAGATTATACCTATTAAGGTATAAGAATATAAATGGGAATGCACATGAATTTAGGCACACTTCCTGAATCTCAGCTGCTCAAATACAAGAATGGAAGCTTATTTCCCAAAGGAGACACACTATCTTCTGAGAGAAAGGTTTTGATTAAATCCATCAAACTTTGGTGAGAAAATAGCATCTGCTTGCTAATGCACAGTTCTGACTCTGGTTAAGCACATGGAGCATTTCTTCCTCTTCTCTTTTTTGCTCTGCGTGAATGATCTAAACTTTATTCACACACTGGACTCTTAGAATTTTCACACACACACACACACACACATCCCTTCAAATGATAAAACAATCGCTCTTATATATCTGCAACAAGAAATTACATCTCTATAAGTTGACTCTAAAGAAATAATAAAATGAGTATAAATAGTCAGCCCAAAACAATAAAGATTATTCATGCAAATCAACCAAGGTCAGCCACAACATAGTGAAGACCCAAATTAACATCCTCAAACACAAACCACTTCAACTAATTACTCCTCAAAGATCCACAACACGCTACAACCACCTTGTTGTCCAAGAACAAGAAAAACATGAACACACAAGAGAAAATCTCAGATCTCGAGCACAACGATTAATGCAAACATGCAACATAGATAGAGCATGAACTAGAAACATCCACAAGCGTTGTGAAACACCAAAGAAAAGAATCATAGCAACTAAAACTTATTGAAATCGCATGATCTTCATTCAAGAACACAAACTAAAGTAGCAGGAAAGCGTCAGAATATAAATCTTCATAACTTGATCAAATCTTCCGCGAATCTCTAAAACTTAACATGGATAAACTAAGATATACTCAACAAGAAACCCTTTAGTCCACAACCTCGAAAAGAAATGGAAGTGAACACATCAGCGAGGAAAAGAACTTCCCCTTCACCTCGATAACCTATAGCACTTCTTATCTGAATTTTCTCAATATCACTCGACATATACAGCTTCTAATGCAACAATGCTAATAGTGTTGACATCAATGACAACCACATATCAGCAACACAACACAACATCCAAAAATATCCCCCTTTGGCATTGATGGCAACACATAATGTGAAAAATACCATCAAAACAACTACTCTTGTTCCTCCTTAGGTTCTGACTCTTCTTTCCTCAATTCTTCTCCCACATGACTCTTCTCCCCCTTTGACATCAATGAAAAAGATCTCTTTTCTCTACAAAAGCTATGAACCACATATATGAACACCTGAACATCTAACTACTCCCCCAGAGTAGCAGGCACCACAACATCAATCTAAATCAAAATATGATCATGAATGCACGGATTGATGCAAATCAATGTATCCTTAGTTCTGATTAGGAGGGGTAATCACCTCTAACTTCCCTCTGAGATATTCAAAAGTATCCTTAGGCAATGTCTTGGTAAATATGTCTGCAATTTTCTCCTTAGTAGGTACATACTCCAATCTGACTTCCTTTTCACTGACTTTCTCTCTCAAAAAGTGAAACTTGATAGATATATACTTGGTCTTGGAATGTAGCACTGGATTCTTAGAAATATTAACAGCACTTGAGTTATCACAAAATATGTAATAGGCTCATCATACA
>VDFB02347091.1:0-74638 GCA_007258455.2 Sequoia sempervirens
CTAGCAATAGGTTCCCCAAATTTCACCAGCACTTAGAAAATTTCCAATGGGTGTCGAGATTAGCCAAAGCATCGGCCACTTGATTACCCTCCCGGTAAATGTGGGTAGCAATCTTCAAATTCAGCTGAGACACAAAATGTTTTATGTCTAATAAAATGTCTTTAGTACTCCATCCCAGTAATTTTCCTGGATTAACATCAATTATAGACTTATAATCTCCTTCAATATGTAGGTTCTCTATCCCTATAGTGATAGCTAACTAGACGCCCTTTAGCAATGCTCTCTCTTCCTCAATCATGGAGGATTGAAATCCAATCCCCCCGAGTAACCAGCCACAAAATTACCCTTGCAATCTCTGATTATACCTCCTATGCTTTCCCTGCCTGGGTTGCCTTTAGAAGCTCCTTCAAAATTGAGTTTATGCCATCACGGTCAGGGGGTTTCCAGACAGTGTCTTGTCGAGCCTGGGATCTAGAGTTGTCATAGGAATTGGCATCAAGATTTTGATGCCAAGCTTTAGCCATTTTAATTTCCCACTCAGCAGGGGCTTTGTCCGAGATTTTCCCTTTGAAAATCAAATTTTTTTCCGCAATTAGCCTTGACCCTATACCAAAAACCTCCTTTGGGCTCATCTCAATATTCTTGAATATCCTGTTATTTCTCTCTTTCCACAAGCACCAATAGATAATGGGGGGACCTAGTTCCAAATCTCACAAGGTAAGTGGTGAAGGAAAGGCCTAGACCAGTCCAAGATAAAGGATTTAATGTCCTTGCACATAGTCCACTGAGTGCCCAAGTGCTTCAAAGCTAGCTCCCACACACTAACAGCAAATGGGTAGTGCAAAAGTAAGTGATCCACAGATTCTTCATTGCACTTGCATAACAAGCACCTGTTGGGGATCTGGAATCCCCTTTTCCTCATATTATCTTGAGTAAGGATTTTGTTATGGCAGACTGTCCACCAGAAAAAATTTATTTTTAAGATCATGTGTCTGTTCCAAACCTACTTCCAGGGTCCAAGAACCACACCTTGGTCCGACAACAGATTGTAAGTCATTTCAACAGAAATATCACCCTGCTTATCATGAGTCTAGAAGAAATCATCCTCTATGTTGGTTAATGGTAATTTAGTAAGGGAGAGCAGGTCTTGCAGAGACTTGGCCAGGAGACAAAGGGCAACAAAGGACCAAGTCATTCCACCTCTTGGCACCTATAGTTAAACAATTACTTTAATTATTTAATTATTCATGCACCATCTCCTAAATTAAGTAATTATTTCAATTATTTAATTTATCTAAATTTATCCATTCTCTAAATAAATGAAATTACTTATTTTATTTATTTAATTCATCTTGCATATGCAATAATAATTAATTATTTTCATTAATTATTAATCCTCTCATGCAGAACCTAACTCATCTTCTATATAAAACTTTCTTCTAGTTCATCTTTCATGCAATCAATTAACTCCATATTTAGCTCACTTCACTCCTCGTGCATTGAGTTGACTAATCCATCTATTCTTTTCAACAATCCTCTACCACTGATCTTATCTTTGCACCTCTTAATCCTCATCGTTCATCAAATCTAAATTTCTATAAAAGAAAGCCAATCTAACCACATTCTTTGAGATTTTGCTATCTATCGACATTGAGGTTATTGTAGATTGTACACACTTCATATTTGAGAGGAAACAAACAAAATTGAGAAGAGCAATGGAGGGGAATCGGCTTTGACATAGGAGTTGAGGTATATCCAATTTATCATATGATTTCTATTGTCATCTTGTCATTCATTATTAGATTAGGGTCTTTATGGCTTGAATTAGATAGTTTTGTGGTTGCTATCAATGATTCATGCGTTCCTCCTAATTTTCCCTTCTTACCAACATTTTCTTATAGCTAACATTTCTTCTATTAGCCCTCGCACCTAAATGCATCAAACCAACTTGTCAGTAAATTTGGCTTATTATCTAAAATCTTCGCCAAATTTCCCAAAGGGGCAACACGCTATCTCGCTGTTATTGAGGCATGTCGGGGCATTCTAGGGCATATCCTGAATTAAATTTTTCCAATTTTTCTTTGAAACAACGCTCAAAATTGCATTGTATCAAAGAGGGGTAAAATATAGACATTAAAAAATGTCTTGAGCCTGCGAACAACAATTTTACACTAGTTTGCACCTTTCCACATAATTAAATCATTATTAATTATTTAATTATTCCTTAATTCCACATTCTACTATTAATTAAATAATTTGATGTTATTTAATTAATTCATTTTATCTTTATTCTTCCTTGATTAATCAAATAATTTTTATTTATTTAATTATGTGCAAGACCCCCTCCCTTTATATCAGAGTTACAACCCCTTTTATTCTAAACTTATGCTACTATGCTATGTAGATTTTGAGTGCATCATTTAAATGATACAAGATCCAGTTGTGTTTGAGTGCCATTGTAATTTTAGTCATTTATTCTATGAGTAGATTAGTTAAATTCTCATGTGCATACTTTTATTAAGGTATGTGACTAAATCTATTGTGATAAATACTATAATTGGTCATGTTACATTATGTTGTGGAGGTCCACTTGTAGTAACATTCCCTTCATATCATTTGAGTTATGTTGATTGTGAATGCCTCCTATAGTATTCACTTGAGGTTCCTCATATCAAGTATTATGACTAAAGTCACTAAAGGAGCCTTAGAGGTTTTAGTAAAAATAGTAGGTGCAGATATGATCCCTATAACACTGCTTAGCTTAGAGAAAATAAGCTAGCAAGTAAATAAGGAAAGGTGAAGAGTTTTAGATTCTATGTTGTTATTGAGGTGGTGACATATCATTGAATTATGATTTGCACTTAGATTAGAACAACATACCCATATTGATAGTTGGGAGATGTTAAGAGTTAATCTAATAAGGATAATTAAACCCAGCTATAGTTAGATTAATTTGTTGACAATATGATTTCCATTGATGTCACAAGAGCATCTTGTGGATGTCAAATGAGAGGTTGTTGGCAATGAGTTTGATTGAGGTCAATAGGGGCACCTCATTAAGGTCGGTAAGAGATTTGAGTGATATCAGATGAAGAGCTATTTCTTGAGGCCAAAATGGCTTCATAGGGATGTTAGGGAGAACGATTCATTGACCTTAGGGTGTCTTTTCAACAATCCTTAGAGAGTTGCAAAAGTTCAAGCATCAAGCCTTAGGCTTACCTTGTATCGCTTGCTAAAGAGAAAAGAGACAGTAATTTTCAACTAAGTTCAATCGGCCTTTGGAGTTCGGACTTTGGGCTTGAGGCTTACTCTTTGTTGTAAGGGAGTAGACTTCAAGATTCGATCATACCTTATACCAAATTCCTTAAAGAAATAAAGGAAGTTTGAGTTAAGTTTAAAAGGAATCAGACTTTGGGCTTCAGTCATACCTCATATCAAATGCCTTGAAGAAATGAAGGAGTGGGTTAAGTCTAAGATGGCATGAGTCATCAACGTTAAGGCTTAATTCTTACCTATCGGGTGTCAAAGATTAGCCCTAAGGCTTACACCTTAACATAATGATAAGTATGAAGTAAGTTGGAGTAAAGTACGAAAGGGCATTGAACATTGGGCTTTGGTGTTAAGGCTTATACCTTAACATAAATTCAAGGATATGGAAAGCAAGAAGTTTGAATGTCAGTACCTAAAATAGTTTCAGGGATCGAATATCAACCTTAAGGATTATGCCTTAACATAATGTTAAGTATGAAGGATGAGGGAGACTTGAACCCTGACACCCAAAATGGTCTTAGAGTTCGCAAGTCAATGTCAAGGCTTATGCCTTAACATGAAACAAAGGAAGGAGTAAGAGGTAATATCAAACCCCGACATCTCAAATGGCTTCGATGTTCATGGATTTGGCCATAAGGCCTATGCCTTATCAGTTTGTTGCTATGTGGTAAGAAGTATGTTTGAAGGCTGACACCTCAGAGAGTTAAGTTTGAAAATGCTTGTAAAGGATTTTTTTGAACTTCGTGGGTTGATAGGTTGGCTTTCACCTTAACACAAAGGTATGAAAGTGATAAAGAGGAATTAGTGATCCCTAACCTCTGACAACTTAAAGCACTGTTTGGAGTCTCGCACTTCACTGTTTTGGAGGTTGGTGTATTGGTTTGTGACGATGTAAAGGAGGGAAAATGGTAAAGGGTAAGGCCAATGGATGAACCTCGACATTCATAAAGAGGATCAGGCATCACGGTTTGGTCTTGTTTATTGAGGCCTTCAAAGCATGTCAATCATGAGGTAGAAGGTAAAGGGTAAGGCCTATGGCTGAACCCCGATAGGTGAAAAGAGCTTCAAACATATGTGTTCGGACTTGCTTTGTAAGCTCCGCTATGCACTCCAAGCATGATGTAAGGGGGATTAGCGATCCCTGACCTCGACAAGCATGACAAAAGGAAGAATCCTGCCATTCCATGGAATGCTTACATTGACTCGAGTTGACCAATGCAGGTATGCGGGATAGTGACACATGGCAAGAACTGGTTGCTTCACCTGATTCACATCATTGTTGTGAATCAAAAGAGATCTGCATCCAAAATTAAAGCAATATAGGTAATTGAGATGCGCTAGATGATGGTGTGAATTTCAAGATCTATGGCTTGCTTTCAAAGGCAATATTTTTGTCAACAGCTAGGCAAATGGAGCTAAGGCACAAAAAATGATATGTCAACTCCAGTCAACATTCTTATAAAGGAATGAAAGAAATAAATGCCACCATAAATGAAAAGGATTACTATGTAAGTTGAAGAAGATCAATCAAACAAGGGATGGAATTTAGTGCTAAACAAACCCTAGATGGTGATACGCCAGAAATGGCAAGTGTAATGAATTTGATCAGGGTGTGCAAATTGAGGTGGAGAAGCTTTTCAATGAAGAAAAGAGGAATGGCCAGGCATGTCACTTCTCTCCAAGAAGTGGAGGTTGGGAAGGCATAAAAGGAAACTATGATTTCAGGTTTATTGTATGAGGGAAGTCATTTTTTTGGACGGGGATGGAGGACAAAGAATAGTGGAGCCAAAGCAAAGGCTCAAGACACCATCTCAGGTCTTGGATAATATTTACGTAGATATGGGGGTCTATCTTTAGCTGGTTTTAAGCATACCCACCTGGTATTTTTTGTGTGTAGATGCATTTGCATAGTGGACCCTATCATGTTTATTAGGGGCATTTTTTGTGTGTTTCAGGTATTGTTTATGGTGGGGATAATAGATTGGAGTTTCTTTTTATACCCAGATCAGATCTATGAGTGTTTTGGGATTGTGTTTAGAATTTTGGCTTCCATCGACCATTTCATTGGTCTCCAATGAAACCCTTGTTCATAAGCCATCGTATGGCGATTTTAATGTTATCCATAAATGAGTAGAGCTTGGGTTTTTATGTCCTTCTTGGTATTAAAAAACAAATAACATTAATTTATATATGTTTTGATACATGATAACTAGTAAGGATAACGGGCATTAAAATGCTCTGTTTAAAAAAATTTAAGCATCGCACTCATGGCACTAGTTGACAGTTGCTTAGGTAAATCTTGTCTTGAAATACCATTTCATATTATTTGGATGGAAGACCCCATTTCATCATCGAGGGGCTAAAATATTACTTGTTTAGGGGTTTGGCTAGAGCTCATGAAGCTTCATTGATCCGGTGGATATTTTTTAGTGAAAATTTAAGTGTCTCCAAATCTCCATATTTCTACACCATAAGAAAGAGCTTGACATCCTGATTCCAACGCAACTCGAACGGAGCGAAAAGGAGTCTGTTTGTGCAAGTTATGGCCAGTCAAACCTTGGGTCAAACTGGGATCAGGGGGCGTCTAGGAAGTGAAAAAAATGTCATCGTCAAAAGTTGTTGAAGTTGGCGTCATCGCGAAGAGATCATCGCAAGCTTTCCAATGCAACTCGTCTCGTTGAAATCCGACATCGTATGCTCGAGTTACAAGCAAAGTTCGGTTGACTTGAGGGTACAAATGATGACATCATCATGTTGACGTGGCAGTCTGTACTGTACGGAATACAAGCAGAAAAATATCGGCGTGGCACGTGGAAGGTGACTCATATTGTATGGACCAATGGGAGTGTGACACGTGGCACCCAGTCAGCGTATGGATTTGCGCTGTCAGCAACTAGGTCGGCATATACGTCAGCTACCAGTCGGATTGTCCTGCGAATGAGAATTAGACACATGTCCCTTATGTGTGGTCTTAGGTGTTTGAGGAAGTTGAAGGTTTTAACAAAATTTCTAACGGGTATGAACCTATGATATCCGCGCTAACAGCGGACGGTGCAACTGTTGCACCCGCGGCCGGTGCCTATACTATTGATAGATGGCCGTTGCTTTTGTTGTTGGAAATTACGGGTTAAGTGATAAAAGCAAGGCCGGTGGGGTTGGAACCGCCAACCTCGTGGCCACCAAAACAAACATCAACCATTGAGCCACCGAACTAACCTTGATTTTATTAAGAGCTCGGTTGTTTTTGTTAAGCAGTTGGGCCGAATGCTTAACCAAATGGCTTATTAAGCCATAAACAAGCACAACTACCCTATCTATCAAAACCAAAAGCTATTAGGAGACAAAAGGGATGTTGTACGAGATGTTAAGGGGGTGGTTATTCATTTAATATTTTGTTAAGCCTTTTTAGGCTAATTTCATGTATAAAAGAGGGGGGTATGCTCTTAGGAGCTAATCAGATTTTTCCAAGCCAAGGGTGAAGTAGTGAATTAGAGAGTTTTTTTGGGAGATTTTTGAAGACTATTCTGCACGTCGAGGGCATGTTATGCTGATGTGTTTAAGGGGATAAGTCTTGGTGCTTTTGTAATTGATTTTTGGAGTTAATCGGATCGGTCACACTCTATTGGAGCGGACCCGGAGACGTAGTGACATTTGTGACGAACTCCGTAATCAAACTCTGTTTGCACCTTCTCTCTCTTTCTCTCACTTTCTTTCATTTTGTTGTTATCACCTTGTCATTTTAATTATTGTAATTATTTCCATGAGTTAATTTTGTTCTAATTAACTTGGAATAATCATTGTAAAAAAAGTTAACCATTAAATTCTGCAATTTAGTCTAGATCCTATACAGATCATTCATGATGCCAAGATGGTTGGGTGGAGGGCAGTTTTGATTCTTTTGAGTTATATCATTATTGTTATTTATCTCATGGTTAGAGATAGTCATTAAAATTTTCTCTTAACTAGGATTGCTACTTGGAAGTGGAGTAGATATTAAGTCCAAACATTAAATTGGCATGTAAGTGTGATGTGCATTGTTTATGAATAAACTATCTTTTAAAATTGTGCATATCCTTATTGAATTTTTTGATCCTCGGCTTCACCTAAGTGGGTGGTATCTGACTATGAAACTGTTTGAGGTAAAGGGACCCTAGACAGGGTTGCGTACCCACTCTTATAGTTTATAATTAATGGAATAGAGGCATAAGATGAATTTGAGTAGAGAATTGAGTTTAGTGTATTTCAATGTTATTGGGTTAAGTATGACTAAGGTAGAGTCACCTTTTGAACCTAAGGGTTATACCCTTGGGTTAGTCAACCAAGTGTATGGTGGTTAAATTATCTTGAAGATTGAATATGTGAATTATCTTACTACCTTTTCACCCCGTAATCTCATCAGTGTTATATGGTGTTCTTTGTATTGTGATTTTGGAAACCTCAACTACAATTATAATTATCTATTCAAGTTATGATATGGTTACCTTCATCCCAGACCATACTTGGATATCATATTTTGTCAAGTGACCCATGAGAAATTTTATCAATTGAGATTGGTAACCATTACTCCTTATAGTAAAAGGAACCCTTGTAGTTTTACTATTGTTGATCATTTTATCTACTTACTACTGTGTGAGTAAGTCTTGATGTATACCCTGGTACTATGTGTAATTGTTGGTCAATAAAATATGAGTTGGGTGAACTCAATTTCTTGAACTATAGAGCCTTTGTGCAATACATAGGAAAGGTCGTCAGAGATGATCCCCTGAGGACTAGGTCTGGCCCCTAGGTCTTGTTCTCTTATTATTACTCAAGATTACTATTGATATATATGTTATTGTTTGACATGTGATTTGAATCATGTCTCAAATTTTTATTGAATTAGTAGAACTATTTAATTCTACCTCAATGATGTGGATTCCATGTCTCCACTTGAAACCGACCATGATGGTCACAACAATTGTTATTCTGATAAGTCCTTATAATTGATTGGTCAAACGTTGTTATGCTTACATGAAGTGTGTGCATAGGAAACGGTTTTTTTTAATCATCTAAGTGTTTGGGATTGAAATTTGAAATTTATGTTTTGACCTTATTTATATTTTGGTGTAAAATTTTGGGCATGACATTATGTCACTAATTACTTTATTCTTCTAATTTAATTAAACAAATTATTATTGTTGATGCCTAAAATTACTAGGAAAACACCCTTATGGGAAACTCAGTTAATGGGGGGACCAATTGCGCTAAACTAAGTAACCTCTGGGTTTTTAAAGAAACTAACTCCTTCTGTAATTTGGGGGTTGGAAAGGGAAAAGGAAGCAGATATATACAAAAAAATTTAATCTAAGACGATGTGTCAAGAGTTAAGTATGTGGGTACATGAAATCTTCCTTTCGTATGGGATTTGAGGGTCCGTTCAACAATCTGCATGTCCAAAAATAACAAAAAGTATAGATGAAAATCCTAAGAAGTCTATCAAATAACATAACACAACTTCCATACACATTTATTGAACAAGAAAATTTTAAGACATGATCTGAATCAACAAATTTATATTGAAATTATAGAAGTCTTGTAGATAAACTACTCAATACAATCCATAGCACAGTATAATGTCTTATCCATTAACTAAGAAACAAAGAGACTAAACAAGTTGGCACAGTCTGTGAGTCTTAATACAATAATAAAAAACAATACAAAAGGTCTACAGTCTTTTCACTTTTTTCTATGATTTTTGAACCCTTTTCAGAGGGTTGAAGCAATATATATAGATCATTCCACCACCAGAAAGCCAGTAACTGAAAAGATTCCTAGGCACGAGCAATGATGTCTGTCGCAATGATTTCCAAAGGCCGTTGCAACATAAAGATTATGAAACATAGTATGTAGTCACCTTTGAACAAGATGCACTCCTCTACAAATGATGAATGTGGTCCTAGGGTAGAAGTAGTGAAATCTCTATATGACACATGTCACTCACCCATAGAGTTGGTTAGGACATGCGGCGAAGAGGTGGGGCTTCACATTTTTTCATTCCTCCCTTTTGATCAAAATCCCCATGGAGAAGACACATGGAGAAGTTTGTGCATAAGCTTTGACTATGGGGCTTTCCAAAAAGGTGCCCACAGAATGATGCAACATGGCATGCAAGTGGAGCTCGGGAGAGAAACAAAGGAGAGAGGATCTCCAAAGGCCCGCACTACAGACACATGGTGCAAGGGTGGGGCTCAAAGCATGAAGCAAGGGAAGAAGACCCTCAAAGGCCCGCACGATTGACACGTGGCGCCAATGGACAAAGGCACTTCAAAAGGGGCCCGAGAATATTTAAATATGTGAAGCGTGGGCCAGGACCATGAAAAAACAACAACACCAACCCGAAGGGAGCTCTAAGGATTTTTAATCCATAACTTTTGGCGACTATCAAGGGCATTTCTCCTATAGAATGGGAACCCAAAATTTTTGGTTCAAAGACCAGAGCCTTATCCATTGGGCAAAAGAGTTAGAGCTTAGAGAGTGCAATCTGTAGAGGCAGCTAGTTAGCCTCAGATGGCATCGATAAGGCACGCAGATTGTCTTGCACCTCATGCAGATCGATAATTTCTTTGAAAGGCAGCTCCATGGAGATCTTGGTCTTGGACTCAAGCTAAAAGAGAAGTCACGCTATCTGATGGGTGGCCCCTTCAATGTCTGCTGTTGTGGGGCAGTAGCTGAATGATTGGAAAGTAGATAAATCTTGATGCTTTTCCTTGATTTTTACAGCAATGTGCTCTGCCATGGCCACTGAATCATCAAGGAGAAAGGGGGAAGGCAAGCCCATTTGAGTCAATTTGGAGAACTACATCCACATGTTGTCCATAGTTTGACTCAATATTACTGAGAAATTACTCGCCTAGAGGATGGTTGTATGACAATGGATGAATTCCCTCACCCTTTTGGTAGCCAACCTTCGGTAATTGATCCCCGCCTTTGTGAAGTTTGCATTTTCCACCGTGTATAATTTATCCAGCAACCTCTCGTCCTCGAGCACCTTTTCGGTAATAAACTGTGGAACTTGCTCAATCATTCCACGCACCTCCTTGCTTAAATTTGTTGCGTCTGCCATGAATTGGAGTGTTGGTTGCATGGTTAAATAGAAAGACTTGAATTTCTCCCAGTATGAGGCATATAATTGTTGAGCCACCAAAAGGAGATCTAATTGAGGAGTAGGGGGTTGGGAAGGAGCTTTCAAAAGACCTATCTCCACTTCCTTAAACCCGACGTCTTGTGTCAGCTCTTCAATTTTCTTGTCTACGACAGAGATTTGTTCCTGTAGAGTTCTCAACTCGACAAACAATAGTTCCTTAGCCTGTCCTCGAGTTGTGGATTCTTTTTCTAGAGAGAGATTTACTACCTGGATCTCTTTTTTGAACTGAGCTTGTTTTCCCTGGAGCTCCTCATCCTTTTGTTGCATTTCCTACTCCAACTGAGCTTGTTGATCCCAAAGCTCTTCATTATTTTGTTGCATTTCTCTCTTTGCTTGAGTCAACTAGTCTTGAAGCTCCTAGTTTTTCTATTGCAGGCCAGTAACCAAATTGGGATCCTGGGACTGGAACTTTGTAAGTTCCTCCTAAAGTTTGGCCTTTTTCGCTTGTGCTTGTTGAGACAAGCATGCAATTTCAGTTTCCTTGGCCTTTTCCTTTTTCAATAGGATCTCTATCCTTTCCTTAACATTCTTGAGCTCCTCTTCCTTCTTTTTTAGTTGGTGACTATGCTTCAAAAAGTCGGTAGTCACCACCTGTTGAGTCTCCTCCATTAGCTCGACTTTGTCATGTGGTCAGGCTATGTGTAGATCGATCCCCATAGCATGGATTGTATAATCCTTAGGTTGCATCTCCCCTTGCATTTTGATGATGTTAGGAGTCATGGTCTCAAATTGCAATGACCCCTACACTTCATTAAAAAGGGTATGCACGCATGGATTGGTAGGTTTCGTTGCATCCTTTTCTTTTCTCTTCTAGACCCTGATAGTCTGTGTTGCCTTAGTCCTATTGCTCTGCCCAATAAATTTTGTTGGTGACCTAATCAGTTCACTGGTGAAGGGTGCACTAGGAGGAAGAGAAAAATGGAACGAGATCATTGTGGTTTTAGATGAGGTTTTCTTTAGAGCGACGGTCAGCAGGGAGAAAGGAGGAATATTATGCCAGGGTCTAGTTGGGGAAGCAACGAAAGGACTCATAGGGAGTGGTGGCGGTAGTGGAGATGCAGAGGTTACCATCTATTGGGAAAGTTGAGTCGGAGCCAACGCAATGGTAGCAAAAGGGTTAGCAATGGTGGGTCCAAACTAGGCTCCAAAAAAAGATGGAACTGACCGCGGGGGAGTAAAATTTGCCTATCTGATTTGGGAGAATTGAGAGAAACCTCTCATGGGAATGGAAGTAGAAAAGGAAAGGACAAAACTCAAAGTAATGGGTGATGCAGAGGTAACAAGGTTAACCAAAGACTGTGAAGCGAGAAGAGAGGGAGAGAAAGATACTTGAGTTGTGGAGGATTCTGATCTTTGGCTCGTTGTAGGTTCGTGCAAGCTTTTCCTAGGAGTTGCATCAATACGTGGCCTCTTCTCGAGTGGAGAATTGTCCACCTCTATGACCTCATGAGATTGTTGGGCCACCCTGGATCTCTTCTTAGCCCATGTATTTGGTAGTGAGGCCTCCAAATGAGATGTAATCACTTGCGCGCTTAGTGGAGCTTTGTCGAGTTGTTCCATTGCTTTTCTAGTTCTCTGTATTTGGGCCTTTTTCGCCTCTTTTCTCTTCATTATTATCGTTGCTTCCTCTGGGTCTACATCCTCATCTACGCTTGCATTAGTATCATCATGTTCTTTGTTCCAGAGATCATCAAATCTATCATCCATGTTGGTTTCCTAAAACAGGGCATCGAGGCATTTGGTCTCTTGGCGATAAATCCAAAATTATGCAATTTTATTGTTACTCCACAGGTATTTCTTGGCCAATTGATTATAAAGGGTGGCCCCAATTTTACACTTATCACTGGGCCTATTCAAAGGAAAATAGAAAGATAGCCATGGTGGCCTCTTATCCTTAGTAGGAACATAGGCCAGGTGTATAAATGAATTCAGGTCCCCTGATTGTGGATTCCGTCGAGCTTCCTAGTAGGGTCAGGAGCTGTGAGTTACCTTAATGTTTGGCTTTGCCAAGTCATCATCGAGATTATACTCCCATTTGTCACAAATTAATACTAGCCCAAGATGAGAAAGCTTTGTAGTTAGCAAACCATGCATCTTCTTCTTTGCCATTATTACCATACCGAAGCTTAAAGGGCATTTGAAGAAACCTTTCTTATTTTTTCCCATACGAAACCTGACATCTATAATCGCCAATTGCCAAAATACCTCAAGGGACAACACCCTGTTTGTGATGCATACCGGGAGCTGAAATGATTCCTTGGTAAAACCATGCAACCTAACAAATGAAAAATTCTCCCTAAGGAACCAGTCACAAGGAGGAATAAAATCTTGCATCCATCTTACTTGATTGGCAGAGAACTGATACCATTCAGCCTCACCCTCCTTACTAAAGTATTGTAATATTGGAGTCATAAAAAACTTAGAAAATGCATAGTAATCATAAGTTATGGAAAGGAGAGGAATCCACACAGAAAGTGGCTTTCTTACCCCATTATCATCAAACATAGACAAACCCATACAGTTTCTAAAGAAATATGGGTTCGGGTGCAAAAACATGTGAGCAAGGAAAGAAGAAAACCTGAACCTATGTTGTGTGTTGTATTCCTTGAATTGGTTCAGCATCTCCCGAACAATAATCTCCATGAATTCATACTAGAATAAAGAATGTTGTCTTCTCAACTGAAAACCCAAACCCATTTGAAACTCGTGAACATACCTGTCACTGTCCATGCCGCAAACAAAATCCATCATGGAGAATGCGTCTTGTAAGTCTAAGTTGAAAACATTGTGTGCAACCAGAAACTGTGGTGGGCTATTATCATCCTTGGCTTTTTTTTTTCTTGATTATAAAAGCTAAGAGTGTATTTTTTGGTCCTCCAAAGTTCTTCCGAGTCACTTACAGTGAATGTTTCCATTGCTTTTGTTCCCCTTCCTATAGGGATGCATAGCATATTCCTAATAGCTTCAATGCTAATTACCACCCTTAGCTTCCGACCTTCAATAGCTCTTGTATCTAGATTAAAATTTTGGGCACATTCATGAACCAGTTCCAGGCAGTGATGCACAAAAGGAACCATATACTACGGAAAAATGCAGAACCATAGCTTGTGCGCCAAAGACTCTTGGCTACTAGTCTTTTTCATCCTCTCGCAAGCGCCTTCCCTAAGACTCTTAGGGTTGGTTTTGAGCTCAGGATCATGAATGTTGTCCCATTCTTCCACTATCAAGACCTTGTTCCTACGGTTAGTCTTATCCATGACCTTTGTGTGATGCCATTATGGCTTTTTTGGCATCCCAAGCGAAGCATAAGAGATGTCACCGAAAACATTGGCCATTGGTGCCACCAACATGGCATCAAATAAGCTTACCACCGCTTGTCCTTGTGTTTCCATTTGAGGATTTTGGGCCATATCAGGATTCTGTAGATTTTTGCAAACGCTCGACTTCTCTACAATTCACTTGGGTTCTTTCATAGCAAACTGTGCACTCAAAGCTCTTCACAATGTTACTTCTTTGCATGTAACTTTAGCCTTTCCTTATTCAGGAGTTGGAAACAATAACTGTTTCAAGCAATAAATTTGGCACGTATTGTCAACTCTTTCGTGCATGCAAAATGAATTCCCACTCCTTTTGAAAATACAACAATTCATAATGACAATTAGTCATCATGACCTATGGTACCATCCCTTGGGAAATTGAGCCTAAAATTGAAGGCGTATGAGACTATTCACATGTTTTTCAATTAATAACTTGAAAAGAATGATTAAGCAAGAGGGTGCAATAATTACACAAAAATATTTGAGTTCATCCTTGGATATTGAAAAAGCATCCACAATGTGACACCTAGCACTTGATCGTGTGGACTATCACTTGCGCCTACCACCAGTTTTAGCTAATTAATTACCTCTTCTTAATTTGCACTCAGCAATTCATACACAGCAAACACAACCTAGTGGGATTTTTGAGTTTTGCATCTGGTGGGATTTTTGAGCTTGCTCTTGATCATCATCATGCTTATCATGCGCATTGTACCCTGGTTGTGTCTATAAATAGACTTAAGGAAATCAACAAAATTTGCATTTGGTAATTGGGACTATAGATAGACGCAATGAATACTCCTATTAGGCTAACTAGCAATAGGTCACAAGCAGCTTTCCTTGGGGAAATTTCCAGTAGGCATCTGAAATGCCTGACAAAGAATAAGCATTCTTTGGCCATAATTGCAATGAAGTGGGTACTGGGGAGGAACTGTATAGAGTATGAGGACAAGTATAGGGTAAACACTAATATTTTCTCTCATTTCGTTGCCTCTTTGCTTAACATTCAAATGCCAAAAAAAATGATATTGCGGCTCACCATGGAAATTTTTTCAAAGCACTACCTCAGAGGCCTTGGTGAAATTGTGATGAATGCAATATACGGCCTTGGAATTCTAATGGCAAGCGATCTCCGCTGACACATTGAAGAGGATGCAGTGGTGCCCTGGGTACCATTTCTTAGCAGATTAATGGTTTCATGTGCCTACTAGTTCTTACTGAGATGCTACAATGTAGTGCTCTTCTACTACATGGAGTGGTATACTGACTTCAAAAACTTGGGTTTTCCTCCTCCACTTGCTATTGCTGTCGTTGATGCTCCTGTTGCCCCTATTGTTGTTGATGTGGTTGTTCCTATTGAACTTGTTGTTGCTCCAGTTGATGATGTTGCCCCAATTGAAGAATGAACTCCTTTCTCCTCCTTTTTGTATATATGTCTCATAAATCTTTTAATACATATACTCGAAAAGTATGTTCTGAGAGCCATTTTGAATTGTAATATCTAAAGTATATATTATTGTATAATGAATATACAACTCTTTTATCAATTTTCTATCTCTTTTTCTTTCTTTGCTTCTTGCATCATGGGTTCCGTTTAAAAGACCAGGTTGAACAAAACACAAAGAATATTTACATAATTACACTAGTAAAATGATTAATGAAGCTAATTAAACAATTTTAGGTGAATTCCATTGAGAGGAATTCCTAACACCTCTTTCTCCATATTTTCTAATTCAAATTCATTATGTTGCTTGCATTGAATAATTTGAAAAGGGCCTTCCCACAAACTATCAAATTTTTTGTGTTGGCCAGGCTTTGCAACTCTCTCATTGAATTTTAGCACTAAGTCTGCATTTAAGACCCTGGTCGGAGGTCTTCTTGTCAAACCACCTCTTAACCACCTATTGCGGTTATACATGACTATCAGGGATTTTTCCCTTTTCTCTTGTACCTCCAACAACTCATCCAATTGAGCCTCCATGGCTCCATTTTGTTCAACTTCCAGAGACTTGAGCAATTGTAGTGCAGGAATTTCCATAGATATAGGCAGTAGCTCTTCCTTCCTATATACTAGCTCGTACGGTGAAGTCTTTAAGACTTGCTTGGGGGTTATTCAGTCTGCCTAGAGTGCTACTTTGAGGTTTTGATGCCACTCTCTTTGATGCTGTGACCCGATTCTTTTAATGAGTTAGACTAATTTTTTATTAGTCGACTCGACCAGACCATTTCCCTACGGGTAATAGTTCAAAGATGTCTTTAGGAATATGCCATGCTTAAATGCAAATTGACGTACCTTTGAACCCAAGAAGGCCTTCGTGTTGTCAAAGATGATGGTATTTGGCGAGCCAAACCTTGTGACCAGTTCCTTGAGGAAATTCACAATCTCTGCCTCAGTCATGCTCTTCAAGGGCATGGCCTTGGTCCATCTTGTAAAATAATTTGTGGTTGTGAGGATCCATTTATGTCTGACACTGGAGGTGGGATTAATCATCTTGATGAAATCCAATCCCCACTGTGCAAAGGGTTCCTCAGACACTATCGGATTGAGAGGCATTGTTGAGTCTTTCCTCCTTCCTATGAAGAATTGGAATTCTTTGCAGGATTTAACCAGAGAGTGTGTCATTGAACAATATAGGGCAAAAGAATCTGACACACATAATTTTGATGGCGATGGTCTTTGCAGAGAAATTCCCGCTCGCGGGACTACTATGAAATATGTCTAGAATTTTCTTCACTTGCTTTGAGGTAACAAACCGCAAAAGAACACCATTGAAGTTCCTTTTGAAAAGGAGCCCTTCAATGAGCGCATATCTATTGTTTACAATCTATAGAATCTTTTCTTCTGAGAAGGAAGGTCTAGCGGATAATTGCCAGTCTACATGAATCTCATTCTATCAGCCAACCAACAGCCTTCAGTCTTAGATTCATTCGTTAGAACAAGCTCAGGTTGTTCCTCCTCAGCTACTACTTCATCATGTGCCAGATACTCACACAATCCTCTTCCCCACACGGTCTTCATGGGCCTGACCTCAATGTCATATTTGAGGATCTTAGTAATCCAATTGGCCCTTTTTTTGGTGATTTCTCCTTCCATAATGTACTCACACACACTGGAATGTGCGACATATACAACCACCTTGTTTCAAGATATGAGGTGTCAAAACTTCTTGAGCCCCTTAACAATGGTGAATGTTTTCCTTTCAATGAAGTTATAGTTCATCTCATAATCTTTTAAGGTCCAAGAGTGGAAGGCTATTGGATTTTCTCCCTTTCCTTCATCATCCTTCTGGGTCAAAACAATATCGATGCTAGAAATGCTACTGAACACATACATTATGAAGTCCTTTGATAGGTCTGGGTTTACCAGAAGATGAGTCAAAGAAATAGCATCCTTAACCTTCTCAAATGATTCTTTGGCCTCTTTTGTCCATTTGAACAACTGATCCTTTTTGAGCATCAGAGTGATAGGTCTAATTAAACTTGCAAAATCATAAATGAATTTGCTTACGAAATTTACCTTTCCCAGGAAGGACTGAACTCCCTTCTTGTTGACTGGTAGGGGAAGTTCCCTGATTGCCTTCACGCACTCTAGATCGATTTCAATTCCATCTTTAGACACTACATGCCCCAATAATTTGCCTTATGACACTCCAAAAACACATTTTTTTGGGTTTAGGGATATCCGAACTCATGGAATTTTTTAAAAACCATTTCTAGATGATCAAAATGATCTTTTGACTTAGAGAACGTCGTTAGATCATCCAAGTAGATTAAAATGATCTTATTGATCAATTCCCTAAAGGAAATGTTCATTGCACGCTGGAAGGTAGCTCCTGCATTTGAGAGGCCGAAGGGAATTTTTGCATAGGAAAACATTCCCCACTTGGTAGTGAACATTGTTTTATGTCAGTCCTCCTCTTTGACCCATATCTAATTGTAACTGGAGAAACCGTCCAACAGAGAAAACATCTCTGGGCCAGCCACTGTTTGCAAGATTGACTCCATGGAAGGCAAGGGGTAGTGATCCTTTAGGGATGCTCTGTTTAGATCCCAAAAATCAACACATAGGCAGATGTCTCCATTCTTCTTTCAGACAGGAACCAGATTGGACACCCATGTGTTGTGTTTGATTGAGAAGACAATCTAGGAATGAATTAGCTTTTTCAACTCTTGCACCATTAATGCCTCAATCTTTGGATTCACTGACCTTTGCTTCTAGTGAACGGGTTTTGCTCCTTCTGTCAGTTCTATAATATGCTGGATGATTTCAAGATCATATCCCTTGAGGTCATCATATGACCAGGCCACTACTCCTTCATATTTTTCACAAAATTGTATGAGCCTTTCTTTATCCTGTTGAGGGACATCTTTTCCAACCTTGAGCTTCCTTTCATCTTTGACTTGAAGATCTACATAATCGCCTTTGTCCACTACAAACTTCTTCTTGTCATTCCTTACATCATCACAATCGAATAGATTTTTGAAAGTGACTAGTCCTTTTGGGAGCTTGTTGGACCTCAGCTGAATAATTTTCTCTTTATAAGCTTCTGCAATTTTCAGTTGGAGCTGATTAGCAAACTCTCTAGAGTGTTGAATGAAGGAGGCAATGTGTTCATCAGTTTTGAACACTTACCAGCTTTGGTCATTATTTGGGATTGCAGGTTGTACAATCACTCACACAGAGTGTACATTATCAATTAGGTTGAAAACAGGGTCAAATTGAGATCTTATCACCGCTATGTGATCTACAACTGCATTCTGCTCTCTAGGGACCGTTTGGATATTGAAGGCTTCAAAGATTTCAATCAAGTCCCAAACTCTATGTCTATAAGATCTCATGTGGGAATTATTTGTTGTGGAGAGCCCTCAGACTTGATTGACTACTAGCTCGGAGTCTCCAAACACCATTATTTTTTTAACGCCCATCCGCTCTGCAAGACTTAGACCTTGCACTAGGCCTTCATATTCAACTTCGTTGTTCGAATAGGTAAACTAAAAGTGAAAATATTTGAGTGTCTTTTCAATAGATGGGGATGTCAAACATATCCCGGCTCCTACACCAACTTTGCATCTTGCTCCATCAAAATATAGATTCCATACCTTTGAGGTGTGATCACCGTCGGGTTCCTTCATCACCTTTGAAATCACTTGATCCTCATCATAGATGACATAAGTTCCCATGCGAACCCTTTTCCTAGTACCTGCAAAACAACATGAATAAACAAGTTAAACAAGGAATTACAAGCTAAAACAAGGATTCCCCATGAAATCCATTAACATAGCTCAAATTAGGAAAAAACAATGAAAAACACAATGAAATAGCAAAATAAAGATTGAATCCTAATTAAGCAAGCAAACTCTTGATCCCATGGGGGAATTGGTGCCAATTTGATGTGAAAATTGGCCCTTTCCCAATTCCTATGATGAAATCTTGATATGTTGAAGATGATATTGATCCACTTTGATGAAAGATGAGAATTCCAAGCCAAATCTGCAAAAACCCTAGCTAAGAATTCAATGATGGATGGAAATGGCTAAGTATTTTAGCATGGTAACTTTGCAATGTTTGTGGATGGATAAATGAGGATGTGAGCTCTTTATTTATAGAATTCTAAGATGGATGAATGTCCAAATTTGAGCAATGTGGGACTAACATTCATCCAATGATATGATGCCACTTGTCAAGCTATGAATGGATGATGGATGTGCAAGATTTGGGGTTTGTGCCAATAAATGCATAATATTTGAAATTCAAATTTGTTGAAATGACATGCAAGAGGGAAGGGAAAATGCAATAAATGCCACTTGGCTCAAGGCAAAGGACATGTAAGATGAATTTATTGCCTTGTTGGATGTACATGTTGACTTGGAATTTTTGAACTCAAATTGAGAGAATATTCCAAAAGATGCCTTGTGAGGAAAATAGAGATTTAATAAATGAATTAAATCTATTTTCATGTGCAACTTGCATTATCTAGAGGATGGGACATGAGATGAGGTTAAATTAATCAAGGGTTAATTAATTTAATAGGAGATTAGATGATGTGACTTATTTGACTTAGATTTATGGATTTATTTAAATCAAATAAGAGAGGAATATGATAAGAGGCTAATTAAATAAGGATTTTGATTTATTTAATTAAAAGGGATGGTGTTAGATTAAATCAAATAAGGTTTTAATTTATTTCATTTAATGGATAGACTTTAGAGATTTAATCAAATAAATTGATTATTTAATTAAATAGGGATAATTAGATCAGATGGATTGATTTAATTAACAAGAGGGATTGACTTGATTAGATAAAATGATTTATTTAATTAAGAGACGAATATTGATGAATTTAATCAGATAGGGGAATTTGATTAAATGGTTAGACTGAGGGATGATTCCGGAAGAAACGATGTTAGTAAGTCAGGATCGGATGCACAATGTCAATCAGTATATTTTACGTGTCTACAGTTCCCAACCCGGTGGTATGATAATTACTGAAAGGATTAGTATCTATAAATTCACTCAAGAGGACCTCTTCTTGATCAGTCTAATCTCCAGTCACCTTCTCATCCTCTAGTAACTCAGTACAATACATCTCATCCTTAGTGATAGAGGTATGAGTAGCCTCAAATTTGATCATGGCTTCATCTGCTACATGTTCCAAATGTAAAGTTTTGGACACTATCTTCATTTTAGCTCCATGCTTGGTCCTAAGAATCAATTGTGACCAATCTAAGGATATTTGCCTATCTTGGAAGTAAACCACCGGGATAAGCAAAGACTGAACATGGGAGGAACATCAATGATAATAATATCTTGTGGGACTGTGATACTAGGGCAAGAGAATAGAGTCGAGGGGAGGTTCTTGATGATACCTAAAGTTTCAACCTTATTCCCATCAAGCTGCATAACCCCTCTATTTAAAGCTTCATAGCTAAGTCCTAAGGCTTAACCTATTTGCTTGGGCATAACTGTGGTGCTAGCACCAAAGTCAATCATAGAATTGTGTAACAATTTCTTACCCACTATGAGGGTCAAAAAGAAGGGTTTTGGTTTTGGTTTACCTTTACTTTCGGTAGAAGCTTCCTGTCCATTTTTTGTGAGGACTTTGGCCTAAGGTGATGGATTGATGACCTTTCCTTTGGAAGTTTGCTATGTTGGCTCTGAGCTTGCATCCTCCAGTGGGGTCTTCTGTAGCAATGACTTCTACTCCGGAATAGCTAAGATATCCCAAAGAGATACATTAGCAGAGGCTCTCTTCAATTTTTCCACCACATTAAAAGGCAACATATTCGAAGGCTTCTGCTCCCTAGATCTTGTTATAACAATCTCCTTGCGTGGCTAAGATTGTTGTGCAATTGTGGAGGTACTTGGAGCTTGGTCAGGGACACTTTTAGGTTGTGGAGCGACCAGTTCACCTATGAATCTCCTCTTTGAGTGAGTGTTATAATATGATTGCACTTGTGAAGCCTTTGATGTGGTTGCATCATTTGTAAACACTGCCTCTTCTTCTTTCATCCATGAGAAGAGCGCATGATTGGGAGTTATATCTGTTTCTTGCTCCAGGGACATCCCTTGCATTTGCACGATGAGTACCGCATTTTCCATTTGTGGAGAGGCATATACATAACCTCCTAAATCTGATGCTACACCTTGACTGCATTGTTCTATCACTCTTTGTTGTAAATTGCCACGCTGACAATTTTAGGGCATATGTGCTTCGTTGCAGGGGAAGCACCAAGGATTGATGTCATCAGGGAGATTATTTTTCCCTGCCACCAATTCTCCATTTGAACTTGGGTGAACATTTTGCAATGGAGCAGGCACTAGCACTATCTGATTATTTGCTTGATCCTGTGGATTCGTGTGTGCACCTCCTTGGAACTGATTTTGTTGGTAGGAAGATCTTTCGACTTGATAATTTTGGTAAGCTGGATTTGGAGGCGTGGAATGGTTCCACTTGATGTTAGTTATTTCATTTGAGATGTTCTGCAACAACTCCTTGACATTGCTCATCTCATCCTTTGAGGAGTTTGATGTAGAAGCAACATTTTACGACGCGCTCATATATGCGTACATAGATTGGGAAGGAGCAGACGCACTAGTAGAAGCTGTCTCCTGGGTGGGAATTGACAACTCTTCAAATATAGGCATAATGGGCCGAGGCAGTAGCTTTCCAGTGTCGATCAAATTATTCTCTACCTTAACAACAATGTTATATGCATCCAACAAGGTGTTCCCTCCAAGGGACTAGATCATCACCAAAATGTCGGCGTTAAGAGACTTCAGATAGAACATGAATGCCAGATCAGTAGGTAGATAGATAGAAGGTTGGATCCTTTGTCAAGTCATGTGAAACCAGGCATTAAAGTTGGTCATGGCCTCCTAAAGAGCTCTCTTTATGGTCGCCTACTGCTGGAATAGCGAAGAGCAATCTCAAATGTTTGAAAACCGCTCGTAAAAAGGATCTACGAGTTGATCCCAGGTACTAATAGTATTGGCTCACAAAGTGCGGTACCAATCTAGTGCCTTGCCTTTGAAAGAGGTTGCAAGCAACCTCAATGCTTCATTTTGATCGATTACACCATGTACCAAACACACGTCCGCCACATCTTGCAGATGTTTGGATGGTGTTTTTGAGCATTCCCCGGTGAATTTTGGTATAACTTTTAAAGTAGAGGTTGAGATATGAGCCCAAATAGTTGGTGCTACTAGTGCTATGAGAGAGCTTCTAATGTCCCATGCTACATAATTTTTGTTAGCCATTGGTAGCGGGACCGGTGGAGGGGTCAGAACATTTACTGGTTCAATTCTTTCTTGTACTATTACCAGCGACGACACTAACAAGCCAAGGTTGTTCATTGTCTAGGATCTAGTAACAGGTTTATGCCTCATACACCAACTTTTAATTTATATACATTCAAACAAGTCCCATCAGACATGCCAAAAAAAGAATTATTGATGCCTAAAATTACTAGGCAAACAACCTTATGGGAAACTCAATTAATGGGGGGAACAATTGCGCTAAACTAAGTAACCTCTGGGTTTTTAAATAAGTTGACTCCTTCTGTAATTTGGGGTTGGAAAGGGAAAATGAAGCAGATATATAAAATAAATTTTAATCTAAGGCGATGCACCAAGAGTTAAGTATGTGGGCACGAGAAATCTTCCTTTTGGATGAGATTTGAGGGTTTGTTCAACAATCTGCATGTCCAAAAATAATAGAAAGTATAGATGAAAAGCCTAAGAAGTATATCAAATAACATAACACAACTTCCATACACATTTATTGAACAAGAAGAGTTCAAGACATGATCTGAATCAACAAATTTATATTGAAATTATAGAAGTCTTGTAGATAAACTACTTAGTACAATACATAGCACAGTATAATGTCTTATCCATTAACTAAGAAACATAGAGGCCGAACAAGTTGGCATAGTCTATGAGTCTTAATGTAATAATAAAAAACAATACAAAAGGCCTACAGTCTTTTCACTTTTTTCTATGATTTTTGAACCCTTTTTCAGAGGGTCGGAGCAGTATATATAGATCATTCCACCACCAGAAAGCCAGTAACCGAAAAGATTCCCAGGCACGAGCAATGATGTCCGTCATAATGATTTCCCAAGGCTGTTGCAACAGAAAGATTTTGAAACATAGTATGCAGTCACCTTTGAACAAGATGCACTCCTCTGCAAATGATGAATGTGGTCTTAGGGTGGAAGCAACGAAATCTCCATATGACACATGTCACTCACCCATAGAGTTGGTTAGGACACGTGGCGAAGAGGCGGGGCTTCACATCCGTTCATTCCTCCCTTTCAATCAAAATCCTTGTGGAGAAGACAGTGGAGAAGACACGTGGAGAAGTCTGTGCATAAGATTTGACTGCGATGCCCACAAAAAGGTGCCCATGGAATGATGCAACATGGCACACATGTGGATCTTGAAAGAGAAACGAAGGAGAGAGGATCTCCAAAGGCCCGCATTGCAGAAATGTGGTGCAAGGGCGAGGCTTGAAGGATGAAGCAAGGGAAGGAGACCCTCAAAGGCCCGCGTAGTTGACATGTGGCACCAGCGGATGAAGGCACTTCAAAAGGGGCTCAAGAATATTTAAACATGTGAAGCGCGAGTCGGGACCATGCAAAAACAACAACACCAACCCGAAGGGAGCTCTAAGGATTTTTAATCCACAATTATTATTTATTTAATTATCCATCTCCTTCTCATCTATAATTAAATAATTGTTTTTAATTATTTAATTATTCATTATCCTTTTCCTCTATAGTTAAATAATTACTTTAATTATTTATTTATTCATGCACCATCTCCTAAATTAAGTAATTATTTCAATTATTTAACTTATCTAAATTTATCCACTCTAAATAAATGAAATTACTTATTTTATTTATTTAGCTCATCTTGCACATGCAATAATAATTAATTATTTTAATTAATTATTAGTCCTCTCACGCAAAACCTAACTCATCTTCTATCTAACACTTTCTTCTAGTTCATCTTTCATGCAATCAGTTAACTCCATATTTAGCCATTGATCCTCTACCATTGATCTTTTATTGATCTTATCTTTGCACCTCTTAATCCTCACCATTCATCAAATCTAAATCTCTATAAAATAAAGCTATCAACTTCATTCCAATCTAACCACATTTTTTTATATTTTGCTATCTTACATCTACATTAAGCTTATTACAAATTGTGCACACTTCATATTTGAGAGAAAACAAACAAATTTGAAAAGAGCAATGGAGGGGAATCAACTTTGACATAGGAGCTCAAGTATATTCGATTTATCATTTAATTTCTATTGTCATATTATGCTTCATTGTTAGATTAGAGTCTCTATTTCTTGAATTATATAGTTTTGTGGTTGATATCAATAATTTGTGCCTTCCTCCTAATTTTCCTTGTCGACAAATTGTATTTATGTGACTTGTGAATCATTGTTGCATAATTGTAAACATAATGGGGTTCCTTCTTTAGTTTTGGTCTAAGCTCATTCCATCTATCTTGGGTAAATTTAAAATCTTATGTGATGGTACCTGTTGCTAGTCCCTTCATTCTCTTATAATCATTTCTCTACAATCCATAATCTTTTCTTTTACTCCATATGGTGTATAAGTTCTAACCACTAGTCTACTATTGCATTAGGGTCTACTACCTCCTCTATTAGTTGTAGGGGAGAGATTTTTCTCTCTCATGATATTCATGTAGCATATTCCCCCTTTGATGTTCATTTTTGATATAAGAATCTAAAGCCCTAATGTAGAGATCTCCCACAAACATTAGTGGGTTCCATGAAGTATCATATGAAAGAAAAAAATTGTGCAAATAGAACTCACGCAATTGGTCTTGCATTTCAAGTGTATGCCTTTGGAAGGTTTCTAAAAATGAAGATCTTGAATTCATTACAACAAGGAGATCGCTAATTATTTGACTGGACTGAAAACATAAAAACTTTTCTTACAAAAATAGGGCATATACCTTGGCAAGCGGCCTACATCTCATCAGTTGAACTATCTTGTCTACCAGTTCCTCAATTTTCACCTTTAATCTTTTCACCTATGTTTGTACTTTTCAACTATCTTGGCATGTGTAGATATCTTTTTTTCTCAAATTTTCAATATTTTTCTTTTTGGGTAAACTCTTGTGTTTTCTTCCACAACTCTATGCCCAATGACACAAAAATAGGTACAGTGGGGGTCTTTATAGATCCAATTGAGATCTTAGGAATTGGATCTTTTCCATTTATTTCAACCATGGAAAGATGTGCCAAAATTTATAATTTTGATCCATGCTCAAATTTGTGGAGTTTTTCTTCTAACTCCCTAATCCTTGTATCCCGCTCAAATTGTCCTTTTGTTGGTATGTTTTTAATAGGTCTTCTAACTATTTAATTCTCTACAAGGCCTCTTGCAGTTCTTTATTTATGTTTCTTTCTTCTAAAACTAATTCTTCTTCCTTCTCCAAAAACTACTCTTCTCCTATCTCCTCTATATACATAAACACTTATGAGATTGGGCTCTTTGGAGATATTCTCTTCTTTTTAGCAATAAAAATGTATTTCAAATCTAAGTTAGAAGTACTAGTAAAATACAAGGGTTGTACAATTGGTGTATTTGTATCATTACTAGAGACATTTCCCTCTGAATCTGTGTCAGTTTGAATCATCACAATGTCTTCCTTTTGCTTTTTATCTTTTCCTTTCATGGGCCTCTTCTTCCTTAGGCAATGTGATCACCTTCTTGATTGTGTGGGCCTCTTCTATCCCTTCATAGGTGCAGAGGTAGAAGCCCCATTTTTTATTTTCTTTTCTTTCGGTGGGATCTTAATGGAAGTTGGGGTTTTCAAATCTTCTTCAGCTATAGTTTGCTCAAAAGAGGTTGCAGGTTGAGTTTCCTACAATCCCTGCTCTTCAAGTTCCTCTATGTTGTGGGTAGCTATTGCAACAAGGGAACCAGAGGGAATTTCTCCCTCAGTTGCAGCCATAACAAGTTCTTCTACTTCATGTTCCTAACCCATTTCTTCTTGATTATGCATTGGAATAATGTTGTTGATGTTGTTACAATTCAGAAAATCTTTCCAAGATACATTGGGAAATTGAACCCTAAGACCTTCCTTAATCAGTAAAGTAACTAGATAGAAATGTGACAAAGCTAACTGATTTATTTTCCTCTTGTATTATGAGGACATTCTCTTCAAAAAATTATAAAGAAAATTTGGAACATTTACTTGCCTCTGATGGCATAAATGGCTAAGAAACTTAAAATGCACTATGTATAATAGTGATTGTCTCCCATCACAAGTTAAATACCTAATAATGTGTGATGCTACAAAGGCCCAAATCCAGAGTGAAGATAAATGTTTTGTACCTTGAGAGGAGGATTCCAAATTCTCACTTGACAAAGAGAACTCATTTCTAGTTGTGATTACATCTACCCTTACTGGAAAATCTTCTCCACTCCTTGGAAGACCTGATACTTCTGAAATAGTAGCCTCTGATGCATGCACTCTTAATCCTTTAGTTGCAACCACAACAGGTTCTTTTGCTTCCTGTTCTTGACCCCTTTCTTCTTCATTATGCATTAGAATAATGATATAATTTAGAAAATCTTTCCAAGATACATTGGGAAATTGAACCCTAAGACTTCTCTTAACCAATAAAGTAACTAGATAGAAATTATATGACAAAGCTAACCGATTTCTTTTCCTCTTATATTCTGAGGACATTCTCTTCAATAAATTATAAAGAAAATTTGGAACATTTACTTGCCTTTGATGGCATAAATGGCTAAGCAACTTAAAATGCGCTATGTATAATAGTGATTGTCTCCCAGCACAAGTTAAATACCTAATAATGTGTTATGCTACAGAGGCCCAAATCCAGGGTAAAGATAAACATTTTCTACCTTGAGAGGAGGAGTCTAGATTCTCACTCGGCAAGGAGAACCCCTTTCTGGTTGTGATTTTGTTTTCCCTTACTAGAAACTCTTCTCCACTCCTAGGAAGACCTGATACTTCTCCAATATTAGTCTTTGATGCATCCACTCTTAATCCCCTAACAATTTCCTCATCATTTTGCAAGGTGTTGGAAAACTATTGGGTCATGAATTTATTGAACTTTATAAGTCTAAGGAATTAATCCAGCCAATCCGCTTGTTGGAAGAGAGGAACACATTGCTTGTCCTCTAATGACAAATTATGGGCTGCTAACTCTCTCCTCACTATATCACGTCACATTATAACACCTCAACTGTAGTCACTTCCACTAGTTTTGTTCTACTTTGTTCTATTGTATCACCCAATTCTGCACTAGACACCTCTTCTCTCTTTCGAACTCTTCATTTTTCTTGAGAATGGTAAAAATTAAATGGAAAAAAATTAGAAATAAATAAGGATTATGACCTTTGAATACCCCTCCCCCAACTAAATATGTCAAGTGTCCTCAATTAGCAGGTACAAAATGGGTGGAGTGATAAATAATAAGTAGTGGAAATTTAAATGTGAAGTTGAAATGTATGCATGAATGATAAATATGTACAAAATTAGTAAGCTTCATTGTTAATTATGAGAGTTAATATGAAGAGTACTTATTGAGATACTATGAAATGAAGTATGGTGCATGTGAAATTGTTGAATACCACCATACAACATAATTTGAAATGATATGAAGTGATGGCTATGAATTGTGGGTAGGTAGGGTTTCAAGTGTAATTTGGCATGAGAGGAACATGTGGAAATAAATTTGAAGTGATGAATGAAAGGATGCACAAAGTACGTGATGGGAAAGGTGAAAGTTATTGCATGGTATGGATGATGTGAAAAAGGTGATTTGATTATGACATGTGATGGAAAAGTGAAGTTACATGTAATTAAAGTGAATGATGGATACTACATGCACGAGTGAAAGGATGGTTATGCAAGTGATATAGGTTGATGAATGAAATAGGTCCCTTCTGAATACTGTACCTTGGGGTATGTTGTTGTAGGTCTCGTGAGTGCTACTTTCTGTTAGAAAAATGAAGATTTTCGAGTGTCACTTGTGCATGTGATTTATGTTTTAAAGATTATGCCTGTGAAATAGTAGGAGGTGAGTTGCATAGCTTGTCTACTGATATTTCTGATGAACTTATTATTATTATAGATAAAGTTTGTATTTCTGGTTCAAATTGATATTGTAAGTATAGTAGTAAATCATCCTTTTGTAGTGGCCTCTTATAGAGTTTCAACCGATGGCCATTAACTAATAGTGAAAACCTTACATCATCAATAGTCTATAATTGAACTCTTCCATTGGAAAAACTTGTTTGTATTTCATATGGCCCAAACCATCTAGTTTGCAGTTTTCCTTTGCAATCCTTATACCTTGAATCATAAAAGTAGTGCCTAATCACCTGTATTAAACTACTTGGTTTTGATAAACTGATCATTCCATTGCATCCTTTGTCTCTACACAATCTCAATGTGGTGTATTTCTTCCATACATATCTCATCCAATGCATTGAGGTTATGCAACCTCTCTTTTTGTGCCTCAGATATATTCATGCCTAATTTTACTATTGTCCTCTGAGTTTTTTATTCAAATTCTATGGGAAGGACTGCCTTTTTCCATACACCGAATCATATTGTGTGAAGCCTGTTGTTGTTTTCTAGGTTGTCCTGTATGCCCAAACTACTTCAAGTAACCTGGTTGCCCAATCCTTCATGTGTATTTACATTATTTTTGTAAGAATGTTTTTTATTTCCCTATTAGTCACTTCCACTTGGCCATTTTCTTGAGGATGATAAGGTGTAGAATTTCTATGTCTAATCTCATATTCCTGCACTAACTTGGTGATCAGGTCTGAGGTAAATTGTGGCCCTTGGTCTGTCACTATTTTTGTACGAACACCATATCTTGTAAAGATATCCTCATAGAGAAATTTGAAAACATTTATATCCCTTGCAAATTGTAAGTCTTTGACCTCTACCCATTTTGTAAGATATTCAGTACAAACCAGTATATATTCCTTATTGTTGGATGTTGGAGATATAGGACCAATAAAATCTAGCCCCCATTTATCAAATGGTGCTATGACTAGTTGTGGTTGTAGTGACATTTCATTTACTTTTGTAGGTCATCCCATCCTTTGAAATCTATCACAACTCCTTGTGTATTTGACTACATATTTATGAAGTGTTGGCCAATAATAGCTAGTAGTCAAAATTTCAAGAGTTTTCCTCTTTGCTACAAAATTTCCTCCACAAGGTTCATCATGACATGCCTTGAGAATATCATAGACTTCATCTTCTCTTATGCACCTTCTCATTATATTATCAAGCCCCGTGTAAAATAAATAGCCAACTACCCATGAATAAGGAAATTTTTTTTGAACTAAACGTCTTTTCTCCCTTGGTGAGAGATGTGGTGGCGTTTTCCCTTAAACTAGATAATTGGCTATGTCTATAGATAGGGAAAATAAGTGCTCATCTAGAAATAAATCATCTACAATATCCTCTTCTGACTTTGTTGAAAATCTGGAGAGAAATTTTGCTACCACATTAGCTTTTCTTGGTTTGTCTACAATGGTAATATCAAACTCTTAAAGTAGCAACAACCATCTCACAAGTCTACCTCCTACTACAGGTGTGTTCATCAAGTACATAATTGTTGTATGGTATGTGTGGATGAATACAAAATACCCTATGATGTAGTGTGTGAATTTGTTGATTGCATAGACTATTGCTAACATTTCCTTCTCAATAATTGTATAGTTAATCTCTGCACCTTGAAGGTTATTACTGATATAATATATGGCATACTCTATATATTCCCTTCTTTCTGTCCTAACACAACTCCAATTGTAAAATTAGAAGCATCGGCATGGATATTAAAAGGCAATGTCCAATTTGGTCCTCTTAGTACTAGAGTCTTTGTAAGTGTTTCCTTAAGAGCTTTAAAGGCATGTTGACAAGCAAGTGTCCAATCAAACTCTACATCTTTAGACAAAAAGACAAACAGTGGTGCTACAATCTTACTAAAATATTGTATAAATCTCCTGTAGTAGCAAACATGGCCAAGGAAGCTTTCTGAGGTACATATAGTGTTGATATTACCTCTAATTTATTTGGGTCTACTTGGATTCCCTTATTGGACACAAAATGTCCCAAGACTACTCCCTCAGTCATCATCATGAAGCATTTCTCATGACTTAGGGATAGGCGGTGAGCTTGGCATCTCTATAGTACCTTCTCCAAATTAGAAAGTGTTTCTCCATAGGTATCCCCATAAGTTGTAAAGTCATCCATATAAACTTCCATGGAATCATGAGTAAAATATAAGAATATACTCGGTACTTCCCTTTGGAAGGTGACAGGTACATTACATAGCCCAATGACAAGACAAAGCAAGCATATGTTCCCAAAGGGCATGTAAGGTTGTCATGTCTTGGTCTTCTGGAGCTATCTTAATTTGGTTGTATCCACTGAACCCATCCAAAAAAGAAAAGTATTGCTTTCCTACTAATGAATCCAACACTTGATCAATGAATGGAAGGGAAAAGTGGCCTTTCTAGTTGTTACATTCAACTCACATTTATCAACACACACTCTCCATTTCCATCCCTTCTTAGGTATAATTACTAATGGAGACACCCACTGACTATCAGAGATTGGATAAATGAATCCTACATCCAACAACTTTTATAATTTTTCCTTAACTATGTCACAGACAACTGGGTTCATTCTCCTTTGAGGTTGCCTAACTAGTTTGTAACCATCATTGATGTAAATTTGGTGCATGCATGGGTTTGGGTCTATTCCTTTTATATCACAGTAATCCCATGTAAATGCAGTTGCATGTGCTTGCAACACATTCAATAGTGATGACTATTATACAACAGTCAATTGATTGTTTACATCTAATGTCTTCCCTAGTGTAATATCTAAAGTCAAGGTTGATGTTTTAACAAGTGCAATATCAAGATATGTTATATTTGGACTACAACTATGTGCTAATAAGGTATGAATTATTTGAGAAATAGACTCAGATGTATTGGCAGGGATTTATTTTGTAAGGGGTCTTGCAATCATGTTAAATAGGCATATTGTTGCGGGTCCCTACCATAATTAGTTTGCATGATGTTTACAAGCAATTTATCTTCATCTTGGATTTCTAACATAGGAATTTGTTCAACAGTCATAATTTTTTATAATGAGTATTGATCATCCTCATCTAGGACATTCCATTCATTTTTCTCCAAATCTGCATGTGGTTGGGCAGGTGGATAGAGGACTAGTTTCTTGGTTACATTTCCATTGGAAATGATCATGTTACTAGACCTACAACCTGTTGGAATATTGTGCCTCAATCTCACAGGCTGAAACCTCTGAAAGAGAAAAGTCGGTGTGACATCTCTATTGTCTGGCTAACTAGCAGTTGTGCAACCTTGTGAAATTTTTAGGTCGCTGAGACCTTGTTACAGTCTTGCTGAATGGAGCCTATTGTTGTGACATGTTGATCGTAGTGACAGTTTCTATCTCTCACCGCTCGGGGAGATCTATGGCCGACAGTTTAGTTCCTTATGATGGTCGGGGAGATTCATAGCGACTGGAGTCATCGGAGTAACTCATATGCTTTGGTATGAAGTCTTATCGATATGGAAAGTCTCACCGATGCTGTGGGATGTTGTCGATATGACTCCTGGCGAAGGATGATCTTGGGATGACTTGAAGACTTCGATATTACCTCTCAGCGATAGCGATAAGTCTTTCCAACGGTTGTTTGTTTTGGTATGACTGGAAGGCTCAGTGTGATCTCTTGGCAAGTAGCGATAGTCTCGCTGATGGGAATGCTAATGTCTAAGTGACCTTTTGAACATCGGTATGATCTCTCATCAACTAACGATTGTCTTGGAGATAACGCTACATGTGATGGATATCGGTATGATGTCTTGGCAACAAGGGGAAGTCTGAGTGACAGCTTGTGAACTCGGTGTAACATCTTTCCGATGGGGACAACTCTTGGTGGTAATGACAATCAGGTCTTGTGGCATCGGGGAGACACGGTTAGTGTCTCACCGACATGCGACACGGGTTGAACACCTTTGACCGAGTGAAAGACTATCCTACGTGGTTTGTCTTTGACCAATTAGGGAAGTCGAATGGGAAATGTTGGAAGTTAGTCTATTGTGGCAATTCTGTGAGGAAGTTCAACAGACAAGGATGACATGGATATACTCTGCAATTGCAGATGATGTTTGCTTCGATGAAACAGTTGGACGATCAGTGGGATGAACAGTTCGTTGTGTGATTAGTGTTTGTGAATTTAATTTTGAGAGCATTGTATCTTGAATGTTCTTTACAAGGTTTATCAAGGATTATGCTATTGTAAATTGACATCAGAGAGTGAAGCCTGTACTCTATATGTAATTTCATTACTGTAATACGAAGGGGTTTTTCTTGGTGTGGTGGGTTTTCTCCCGTAAGGGTTTTCCCACGTAAATCTGGTGTTCATCTGTGTATGTTAATTTCTCTATTTCTGTTATTTCTTTCAAGTGTATCTTAATTGGACTGTAATTGAAATTTTTTAAGTCACCTCTGCATTCTTCCCTAAGGTTTTGATGTTAGGAGAGTTAGTTTTGCACCTTAGCTTTCCTTACAAGTGGTATCAGATCCTGGCCAGTTGTGTTATCCTTGTAGGTACATTGGGTTTTTTGAGTCAATTTCTATTCAGTGGGAGTCTTGTAGAAGTTTGGTAATTCGAATTACAGGTTAAGATGGCAAGCACGTCAGGAAAGATTGAAATTGAGAAATTCAATGGCAGCAATATTGAGTTATGGAAACTTAAAATGGAAGATCTGTTGGTTGATCGTGATCTTTGGATTGTTGTGTCTAGAACGAAGCCTACAAGCATGAAGCAAGAGGATTGGGACCTTGCAGATAGAAAATCAAAGGGGTTGATAAGGCTCTATTTAGCAAACTCTGTTCTCTTGAATGTTCATGAAGAAAAGACTGCATCCTCCTTGTGGAAAGGCTGGCTGACTATTTATCAGGGCAAGTCCTTAGTGAATAAATTATTTTTGAGGAAGAAGTTGTACTCTTTGAGAATGCAAGAGGAAGGATCTGTTGCTGATCATTTTAGCACTTTCAACATGTTGATTGCACAGTTTGCACAGTTAACATCTGTTGGTGTGAAGATTGATGAAGAAGATCATTGTATGTTGTTATTATATGTTCTTTGCAGTTCTTGGGATCTGGTGATGGCTATTAGAATCTGACATCACTTTTAAGATGGAAGATGTTATTTACTTCTTTGTTATTAGAAGAGAGATGAGAAGAAATCTTAGGATGGCCGAGAAAGGAGGCTCTTCTTTACATTAGAGGAAGATTAAAAGAAAAAGGAAAGAAGAAGGACAAGAAGTCCAAATCCAAATCGAGAAGGAGATTAAAAGTCTCCTAGCAAAGTCAAAGGTGAAGTGTTGGAGTGTGGGCAACTTTGGTCATGTCTGAAGAGTTGTAAAGAGGAGAGAAAAAGAAGAAGAAGTATTCGCCGACAATGATTCTTCAGTGATGTAGATATGCTTTCATTGCATTGCTTGGCTATCTGGGGCATCAGGATGATGTCTGGTGATTGATTAAGACATCTTTCCACATGACATCTCCACGAGGAGACTAGTTCACGAAGTATAAAAAATATGATGGTGGAAAGGTGTATTTAACAAGTGATTCATCTTTGGAAATTGTTGGTTGTAGAAGAGCCAGAATTCAATTCCTTGATGGTAGATTGAAGGGAATCAATGATGTAATGTATATACCAGGTCTGGCTCAAAATCTACTTCACATTATCTTTGAATGATATCGGAGTGCAAGTCATGTTCTCTGGAAAGGGCTGCAAGATGACTAGAGGCTCAATGGTGCTAGCAAGGGGTGATCGTATCGGTACCTTGTATAAGCTGGATGCACATGTTGTTCAATGCAATAGTGTCTGCAATGAAGTCAGAGAAGCTACTCATGGGAAAAAGAGGAAAAAGTTCACGATAGTGTAAACTCCTACGAGTTAAACTATGAGAAAGACTATACTCATCATAGGCTAGGCCACATTGGAAGAAAGGTTTAAAAACCTTGAAGAATAAAAACACAGTTGAAGGGCTTGAAGATTGTAACCTCGAATTGAGTTTGTAGACATTGTATATATGTTAAACAACACCGTGTTTCATTTTATTCTAGTCCTCACAAATCTTCTGGTTTGCTTGATTATATTCATTCTGATGTTTTTGGTCCAGTGAATGTTCCTTCTTTATCTAAGTCAAGGTACTATGTATCATTCATTGATGATTATTCGAGAAGAACATTTGTTTATTTTTTGAAAAGTAAATTAGAAGTGTTCAGTCGGTTTAAGGAATTTAAGAACCTTGTAGAAAATCAAACTAGAAGAAAAATAAAATTTTTAAGGATTGACAATGGCGGTGAGTTTTGCTCTGATGATTTTGAGAGGTACTGTAAAGATCATGGGATTAAAATACATAAAACTACACCTTACACTCCGCAGCAAAATGGAGTTGCAGAAAGGGTTCAATAGGACGGTGATGGAAAGAGCACAAAGTATGTGAGTAGTGCTGGCTTGGAGGAGGATTTTGAAATTTGGTTTGCTACAACATGTTATGATGTCGTTCTCTAATTTTTGCTCTTGTTGAGAAAACACCTTTGGAAAAACGTAGTGCGGTAGAAGCCCTCTGAGACACATTAAGTGTTTTTGGTGTGAGGCATATGCATATGTGCCGAATGAGAAAAAGATAAATTGGAGAACAAAGGGGCTGTCAAATGTATTTTTATTGGTTATAATCTTTGGCATAAAGGATACAAGCTTTGGAATCTGATCTGAGAGAAGGTTATATACAACAGTGTTATTTTTCGTGAGTTGAAGCCTTCTACTTTGGATCTGTAGTCAGAGACAAAATCAAAAAATAAAAAGGATGTAGTTGAAATTCCTCTGACACCGGATAAAGAGGAATTGAAATTTCAAAATGTACCTAAAATTGAGGAGATCTCAAGTAGTTTAGAGTTAGAATTGAAGAAAAACCTACGTACCTGCGGCAAGTGAGGAGGTCAACTTCATTGAAAAGAAAGCAACTGATAGGTATGGGGTTTCATTATAGAATTCTACTTGTGCCTATGCTTTAATTTCTAGCAGCGATAGACCTAGGACTCTAGAAGAGAAAATTGATTGTGACATCTCTATTGTTTAATTTGAATGGGTTGTGCAACCTTGTGAAATGTTCAGGTCACTGAGACCTTGTTATATTCTTGTCGAATGGAGCCTATCACTGTGACAATTTCTATCTCTCACCACTCGAGGAGATCTCTGGCCAACAATTTAGTTCCTTATGATGGTCAGGGAGATTTATATGGCCGGAGTCATTGAAGTATCATATGCTTGGTATGAAGTCTTATCGATATGGAAAAGTCACCCGATGTTGTGGGATGTTGTTGGTATGAATCCTGGTGAAGGATGATCTCGGGGTGACTTGAAGACTTTTGTATTACCTATCAGCGATAGCGGTAAGTTGACGATTATTTTTTTTTATTTGATTGGAAGGCTTGGTGTGATCTCTTGGCGAGTAGCGATAGTCTCGCCAATGGGAATGCTAATGTCTAAGTGACCATTGAACATTGGTATGATCTCTCATCGACTGGTGATTGTCTTGGTGATAGCACTACATGTGATGGATATCGGTATGATGTCTTGGCAACAAGGGGAAGTCCAAGCGACAACTTGTGAACTCGGTGTAAACGTCTTGTTGATGGGGACAACTCTTGGTGATAATGAAAATCAGGTCTTGTGGTATCAAGGAGACACAGTTAGTGTCTCACCGACATCTGCGACATTCTGAGTTGAAGCATGCTGACCAAGTGAAAAGCTATCCCTCGTGGTTTGTCTTCGACCAATCAGAGAAGCCGAATGGGAACTGTTGGAAGTTAGTCTGCTGTGGCCGTTCCGTGAGGAAGTTCAACAGACCGAGGATGACATGGATATACTCAGCAATTGCAGATGATGTTTGGTTTGATCAACAGTTCGACGATCAGTGGGATGAACAGTTCGATGAGTGATCAATGCGAATTCAATTATGAGAGCATTGTAATTTGAATGTTTTGTACAAGGTTGATCAAGGATCATATTTGTTGTAAATTGACATGGAGAGTAAACCTATACTTTGTATAATTTCATTCTTGTAATACAAAGGGTTTCTTATTAATTGCGTTTTTCTCTGTGGGTTTTCCCGCGTAATCACAGTGTTCATCTTTGTATGCTAATTTCTGCATTTTTATTATTTCTTTCAAGTGTATCTTGGTGGACTATAATTGTGAAAATTTTTAAGTCACCTCTACATTCTTCACTTGAGGTTTTGGCGTTAGGAAGTTAGTTTAAGCACCTTAGCTTTTCCTTACACAACCTATATGAAGGCACCTACAATAGCCCAACCAAAGTCACGCCTAAGATAAAGGTGTTGCAGAAGTTTTTCTTTAGGCTACAACACCACCATAAGTCTCTAGGGTATTCCCATGAATCTAATGTTATAACCAAGTCCTCTATAATAATAATTCCCTCAGGTTTTATTACAAACCTATCTACTAACTATAACATAGTAGGTGTAGATTTGAGCTCCATTAGTTGTATTAGCTTTACAGTTTCCTTGGTCATTACATTAATGGCTGCTCCAAGGTCAATTAAGGTATTTTCAATGAGAGTTCCATTGATTATGATATCCACAACAGGGCTCCTAGGGTTTGCATACTTGGGGACAACTATGTTTCCTAACATAATATCTACAAGTTGTCCTAAAACATGCACAATCTGAGGGTCCTTACATTTCCTACCTAGCTTTTTTAGGCATAACTCTCTCACTATTTTGGTATAAATTAGCACTTCCTTAATTGCCTAAATAAGGGGTATCTTAAAAAAACATCTTTGAGCTATCCCAATAGATCAGATTCAGCTTGTGAATGATGTTTTTGTATTGTTAATCTCTCAGGGAATGGAGGTTTTGAACTTATTGTTAGGTTTTCCTAATTTGATTATGATTCCCTAGGTTTTCTATCCATAGTTTTTGTTTGAAATTCCTCATCAATCAACTCTGTGATGTGAGGAGATGAAGGCCCAACTAGCATTTTTCTTGATCTGAAGTGGACATCACTTATCTCAACCCAATAAGTAGGGTATTAGATGGTTTCATTTGCATAAGCCTATTGGATAGGCTTATTATTTGGGTTAGGTGCATGTTGTTCTGGCAATTGAGGCGCTCTTTGTGGTGTTAGTGCAGCCATTGGTGGATTTGGCATTATGGCTGGCTATTGTGGTTGTTGGTAATTTTGATTTTGATTTTCACACTGTTGACCTCTTTGCCACTGTGGTGGCCATTGGTTTTGTTAGGGTTGCCACTAAGAATTATAATCTGGTCCTTGGTAATTCTTTTATGGCCATATGTGTTGTTGTTGTTGAGTCCAATTGGAGGCTTGGTGCATTGGCCATTGTGATTTTTGCACATTGGTATTACTTGAAAATGGCATATTATAGGTCAAGGGATCTTGGGGAATACCTTATCTTGGCTGCCATGATTTGTGGAGTGATGTAAATAACTTGACCTTCTTCATCTTTCAAGGCATGAAATTTTGGCTTCCCTTGTTTGTCTTAAAAAATACTAGCTAGCTTCTTGCACTTGCAATTAATCTTCTTCTAAAGACAGTGTGGGTAGAATGAGGGTTTCCTTTTCTTCTTCTTGATATGGAGGGTATCCAGCTAGGTAAACAAGTGGCTAATGATTTCCTCCTTCACATTTGATAGAATATTTCTCAACTCTACCCTTGAGACTCTAGTGGATGATTTTTTAGAGAAGAGGTCTTGTCTCCCTTGGTCTTCTTGATGAAAGACCTGGAGTAATTTCTACACACCTTAAAAATCTCATTAAATGGTAATTGTGAGATATCCCCTAATCCAATGAGATTGAGGCATCCATATAGTCTTCATCAACTCCCCTTAAAAACACCAATTTTAGATATTCAGTAGAAATTCTGTTTTGGTGGGATTTCTTGAGGAAAATTTGAAACCTCTCAACATAATCTTTTAATGGCTCATCTTCTTTCTGTGACATCCAAAATATGTCATCCCTCTTTCTATGTGTGCCTCTGCAATAATCCTAGTATTTCTCTAGGATTTTTTTCTTTATTGTATTCTAGTTGGGAACAACATCTCTTCTCAACCCCATGAACCATCACATAGCAACATCTTTCATTGTAGCTGGAAACAATTTGAGTCTGTGAGCATCTATGGTGTAGTCATAGCTTCAACATAGCACATCAAACTTAAAAATAAATGTTTTTGGATCCTCTAACACCAATCCATAGAAGATAGGGAGTGTTGAAGCAGGTATGTTCTTCAGAACAATTTCCCTTTCCTACTTGGTTATAGGGAATTCAAATGTTACATGCTCTAGTGGATCTTCTACTTCTACATTGATCATGATGCCTATATGTATTTGGGAAGTCTCCTCTATGTTTGGTGTAGATATTGGTGTAAGGGGTGATTCTTCTTCAGGGATTTCCTCGTTTTGCTCACTTTGTTCACTAGTATCTTCTAATGCTTCATGTGTCAAGGGGAAAAATCTTCTCAAAGCATTTTGCTGCCTCCACATGTAATGGTTGTGACTCTTTAGATTAGTGATTCCTACACATTGTTAGTAACCCGTGTTGTTGTCGATGGCTAAAATACCTATTTACCTTAATGGTAAAAATAGGATTTGCACATATCAAATTCTTTACTTGCATTTAATAATAGTAAGTTAATTGGAATAACTGTAAAATAAAAATTTTCTATTATTAAAATTTGATAAATGCAATAATATTTGAAAAATGATTATCTTGCAACTTTATGATTCAAGAGAAGCATTTTAAAATGACGGTCGATTAAAGGTTACCAATTAGCAATTGCAACTGCAAGAATGTGTGTGTGTAGGAACAGGTTGAAGAATGAGAACATGGTCGAGGTGGGAATACTTAGTCAGATGACAAATGGTAAGCAAGATTGGAATTTGGGATCTCATACACCACAATAGATCATGACATCTACATTTTTCTTGTAATTGAAAGATAACATTCTTACTTGTATGAAATTATAAATGGTTAATTAGGAAATCTTATATATTGCATCACTTTTCTCACCTTGTCTATTCCAAAGCTAATTTCATAATGGTAATGGAAATGTATTCGATTGTATTTATTTGTTCTTTCAAAAAGAACTTGAAAGTAAGCTCTTGAAAAAAGAAATAAAAAATATAAATTTGTTTGTGAATTTAAATATGTGTGTGTGTGTGTGTGTATACATTCTTGTAAAAAGAAAGGATTGACAATGTTTGCCATGTGGTTAGAAAATACTCCTTGCATTTTCTAGAGAAATTACCTATTAGAATAGGTAAAAGGTGGATGTGACAGGATCTCCAGGTCTTTTGAATCCTATTAATAAAGCCCCAAGAGCACATTTGAGGGATTTAGAGTTGCATGAAGAGTTATATTGAGAGTTACATTCAGAGTTGGGATCACAAGTTAAAATCAAGTGTTGGAGCTTGGGCATAGAGTCTTAGAGGTTAAGTCTTCATATTGTCTAGAGTCCATAAGTCTAGAAGTTTGGTTGTTAGAATATCAAACATATGCTCTTACCAAGTGCTTTAAGCAATCTTGGTAATCAAAAATTTGATAATGCTAATGCTTATATGTAATATCCATTGAGTTAATAAAATATTTTGCCCATTTATGAAAAATATTTATTTTATCTTATTACCTTGTCAAAATTTTGTGAGTATAAGAGCATTGTTCCTAAATGGTATTAGAGCTTTCCTACATTGTTTTGGTCACATTCTAAATTGGTATCAGAGCCAAGTTTCTTCCTTAGCGGTGGTATTTACAGTACTATTAAGTCATGTTCATTCTAATACATGTGTAATAATAGATCCATGTTCAGTTAAGATCTGGTTATAGTGAACATTTTTCATAAGAGTCATATATTGGTAGCCAAAATAAGAGTGTGAAGACTAAACGATGGAAGGTAGAGGCACAAAGTAGCTATGGAGCCGCCATAAGGCCGTAAATCCCATATTGAAGCCGAAGGATAGGTGTGGAAGGATGAGTAGTAAGACGGTAAAAGTAGCAGTGAAACGGTCCACAAAAGTTTCAGTAAGTCCTAAATCTCTTCAATGGCAAGCCAAAGATCTCTTAATGCAAGCTCTTCAGTTTCATCTGTTATTCATAGTGTGTTTGAAGATAAAGAAGAATACGTTGTCAGCAAAGGCAATTTTAAGTTTCCAAATATTAAGATTTCATATTTGTATCCTGAAAAAGGAAAAAAAGCTAGGACTATGGATTAAGTTAGGCAATTTAATTATGATAAAGCATTGATAGACTCTATGTCCAAAAAGCTAGAGAACGTGAGGCTAGTAGCAAGGAAAATCAGAGAATCAAAAATTGGCTGAGATAGCTCTTTTGAGAAAAACAAAAGAAAGAATCAAAAGGATGAAAAGATACCTAGAAAGGTCTATTCAAATGAAGAATCTTTGCATAAGCAAGAAAACAAACAATTGGTTGATCTAGTTTCTAAGAAGTTACATAAAATATGAACTTGTGTCCAGAAAACCAGAGTCACCCAAGAAGAACACAATAAAATAGTCTCTCGAAAGGAAATAAAAATAGTTAGTAAAAATATTGAAAGGATAAGAGCTAGTATCAAAAAGGAAAAGACAAAAGGAAAAGCTAAGGAAGTAATAGTGCCTACTAAGGAAACAATTGTTCAAAAAAGGAAAGGTTTCTTCAACCAAGGTCACAAGAAAGGAATCTAAAAGACATTGTAGTGCTATTACTAAAGAAGATACTCAAGTAGAAAATGATAACTCAAGAAAGGAAGAAAAGAAAATGGTCCTTAAAAAGGAAAAGAAAAGAGTCAAAGTCCAAAAAAGAAAAGGATTGTTTGATGAAGAACCCGATCCATATATGCCAGTACTTCAAAACCCAAATCAATTTCTCTCTAAATAACATTCACATGAATTTGTGGGAAAAGACTAGATGGCTGAAATACGAGTTACTAAAGAAATTAGTGAATCAGTTTTTGTGGATGAACTGGTGTATGTACACAAGGAATCAAATGAGGAAAAATATTATCAGTCTTATGATAGTTTAGAGATTTATTATGATGATTCTTCCACAAATATTTCTTTAGATAGCTTTGAAATTGACGTTATGGTCAAGATTGAGCCTGATTATGAAAATAAAGAATATTTAATAGAAAATGCTCGACTTGAGAAATTAAGGCCACATGCTAAATTAATATATATTTTGAATATTGACCAAATTTTCGATCCATATGATGTTATCTACAGTTGGGAAAATCTTTTGAAAGTTTATTTGATACTAAAGGTGGCACAGGTTGGAATGATCTTGCAAAAGTTTTATATGCTTCTAGATTATTATTAGGAAAATTAAGACATTGGTGGAATGGACTTCCTGATAATAGACCCTCTACTCCAATTGATAAAAATCATAAAATAGTCAAAGATCTTGACATGGGTAAAGAAGATATTTATTTTGTAGGATTTGGTCAATTGAAATTATTATTGCTTAATATTTTTTGTTGAGATGGAAACAACATTGCAACAAGATTTAAGAATGATGTTTCAGCAAAAAATTATTACTTGAATTCTCTGCCATGTGATTTAGGCCATTGGGTTGAAGATTATATATGAAGAAAACCACAATTTCTAACTTCAAATTTGCTGAAATAAAAAATTTGCTTGGCTTTAAATTACGAAAATAATGTCTAGTAGGAGCTCTCAATGCTAATGCAGAAGAATTTAATTATACCTGCAATCTAATAGAATTTTGCAGTAATCCTCCTACAGATAGTTCAAAGGGATTTGTTAATATCAGGCAAATGCAACAAATGCAACAAATGATACGATGGGTATAACAGAGATACTTAGTATTCTAGAGAAAGAAAATTCAAAAAGAAAATATCATTCATAAATCCAATTCTATTTAAGAGAGTTGCTAATAAAAAGGATTTGTTTAAGTTTGACTATAGATCAGTATTTCAGCGAAAAAGGGTCAGAGAAATAGATAAGAAACTTCATGAATGGAATGTCATGCCATTTGGTATAACACTAACAAGAACAGATCATGCATTAATGCATTTTGGTGCAGTTTATATAGATTATCTAACTATCTCTCTCTATAATAATTCTTATCGATTTTCACATTTAAAAGAGCTTTATGTAGTTATTACAAGAAATGAAATATTCTTGTTAGCTAAAAAGATAATAATAGGAAAATCTAAGAAAGATTTTTTTGGGGCTACATCTGGTTGAAAGAGAAATCAAGCTACAACCACATATACTCCAAAGAATACAAGAATTTCCTAATATTCTTGTTCACAAAAAACAAATTCAAAGATTCTTGGGTTGTTTAAACTATGACTACCAGGATTCAGCCAAGGACAGGAAAAGGATTCAAGACAAGCTTAAAGATAATATCTCAGGATGGGATGAGAAGACAAAGAAGAAAATTAAAGAAAGATGTTAAAATCTTCTGGGACTTCAGATAGCCAAACCAAGTATGCCTCTCATATATGCTTCTGATAAAGCATGGCTAGTTGTCTTAATTCAAGAATTTCCAAATAAACAAAAAGAAATATATGGATCTAGATAAGTTACTATAGATATCCAAGCTATGCGCAACCTCAAGAAAAATAAGCCAAATAAAGATATTACACAAGGGAGAATTGCTAGATTATGTGATTTAAATCCATTGGTTGATACAATCACTTGAGAAATAACAACAACCATCATCATTCCAAAAGACCTTGATAAGGTACTTGATGAAAGTATGAAACTTCTAGATTTGGCAATAAGCACGATAATAAATTGCTATATCTTAAGGATTAGAGAAGTTTATGAGGGTTGTTTTCCCAATCCAGAAGAAGAAATTTTAATGAATTTTGGCATAAAAGAAGTTTATGTTTCTATTCATCTCAGAAATGATATTGCAATGTTCATACCTAAATTCTTGCCAGACCATTTAAAAAGGAATTTCTTAAAGTCCTACAAATATGGTAAGCTTGAAGATTATGGAAATGTATTTGGCCATCATTTTACTAAAGACATGAAGGAATTATTTGCGTTAATTTAGCTATAATTATGTATAACAAAATTTTACTTTGGGTGGGCTCTAGAAGTGGTGATTAAAGATGGAAAACTTGCAATTATTCTAGGCAGCCTTACTCAAAGGATAGAATGGTATCTTTCAAACCTTGGAAGATCACATATTACTTATGGATGGGAAAATGGATGATAATTCGGCATAAAGAGTACAATTTTGTAAATATCTTTGTATATAATTATGTAAATAAATAAGATAGATATTGGATGTATGGCATATTTTAGCTAGCACATGGACTTGTCTATGTCGTGATGTCAGCCACATTAAGATTTGACAACAGGATGCAACCTTGTTTTAAAAAGCAAGATTGTTAGATTTAGTTGTGAAACCACCCAAGATCAGAATGATTGAAGGAAAGCAAGAACAGAGATTGGGAGATGAATAAACTCAGCACTCCCTTAGCATTGAACTAGTAGTCCATATTACTAGCCAAGGAGAGGGGTGAGTGTTGCTTATATAGAAAAATAATGGCAGATAATTCCAAGAGGAGTAATAACTCCCAAGTGCCCATAATAGGTGGGAGTTTTACCTACTTGGTAAATGCTAGATTACATGGTTATGCCTACTCAGGTAAAGACAAGAAATTATTATGAGGTGGCTAATAAATCCAAAAGAGGGTGTGAGACTCAACTACCCAAAAGTGGGTGTGAATGACACATGTGAATGATGGATTTATGGCACATGTCCTCATCCTAACCATTCTAATATAACCTAAGCAAGCTTAATAATGTGTGTAGGAAAAATAAATATTCCCTAACATAAGGGAAATAAAAAACCTACACTAACACCCCCCCTTAAGCGTAGCTTAGGTGGGTGAAAAGAAACAAAGATGGGTCTCGACTACTAGGCCATGTTAGGTAACCATGTACAAAATACTCTCTCACAAATGGAGAAAAGGAGAAAACCCAGTGGGAAAAAACTCCTCCCCAAAAGAGAGAAAAGAAACCAAGTTTCGCACACGAAATAATCCCATGCAAGGAAGAAGTCCCCTCCAAAATAGAAAGGAGAAGAAAGACTATGTAGCCTTCCCTCAAGTAGTCAACTGTACCAATGGTTGATGCTCAAAATTAGATGTAGAAGATGGTTCATGATCATTGAACAACATTCCTCCCCTTAGGAAGAAACAAAACCAAAGGTGCATGAAGAATGTCTTCCAAATCCTAAAAGGAATAAGATGGAAGAAGGCTCAAAATATAAGAAGTCTTTGAAAATGGCTCATGTGTCTCCATGTCGATGCCAAAATTTTCCACCATCAAATTAGGCATTCTAGGCCACACTAATGAAGATGACAATTCATAACCTAGTAGAGATGTATGTAGAAAAAGATCTAAAGACTCAACTACCTCCTCTGAAGGCAAAGATGCCTCCCCCAAATGTTGCTCAAAAGTATCCACAATCATGTCAAACTATGATGAATGATCATGTGGAGAATGAACAAGAGGATCCAAAGGTTCCTCCACAATAATTGAAGAAGAATCAAATTCATCAAAGAGAAGATGAATGTCATGAATAGTGTCTCCCAAGTCTAAAATATGAGACTCTATAAACAAACCTGCAATGTATGTCAAGTAGTCATCCCAAGTAGCTATATTTAGAAGATGATGTAGATAATGTTGCATTGAATCACAAGTAGCCATGAATGTAGCAACACAAGTATCCTCGAAAGCAACAGTATATGGAGGAGAAAGAATGCAAGGCTCAAGAATTGGATCACATGTGAGAATACCCAAGTTCAAGTAGCCAAAGTCCTCAAAATCAAAGCTCACACTAGGAGTGTGATCAACAATCAAAGGATCAGAACCATCATCAGGTGCAAAGTCTAAAAAGGTATATAACCAAGATGCATGATCAACCATCCCAGTAGCAATTATCTCTTTGCTCTCCAAGTCTCTGATGATAACTGAATCAGGTGTGAATTCCACAATCTTCCCTTTTCCACCATGAGTGATTTGATAGGTGGAAAGAAGATTGTTTGAAAGATGAGGTACACACAAAACATCATTGAAGGTTCCATCCCCAATATCAACATATCCTTTCCCAATTATATCCATGTATGTATTGTTTCCCATCAAAATATGTGGCATAACACAAGGCTCAAAAGAAGAAAACATAGACTATATAGAAGCCATATAGTGAGAAGCTCTAGAATCTAGGAGCCATCTCCCTGACCCAAGACCTATAGAAGCACAAAGAGATTTACTTTTTAATTTACTTTCCCCATTAGTATGGCCTTTTTCCTTATCAGATTCTAATTGTTTTGAATTTTTGGAATTAGAAGAAGAAGTTGAATCAACCATTCGAGAAGGAAAACTGATTTTGTTCTTCTTAAGAAGATGTTTCAATTCATCAATATCCTTCTTATAACAAGAATGTTCTTCATGTCCACTCCTCTTGCAATATGAAAAAGTGGGCTTCTCCCTCTTAGATGAATCCTCTTTTGAAGAGAATTTAGAATCTACTTTAAAAGTAGATGAATATTGATCTAGATCTTTCTTTCTATCTCCTCGGTTCCTTTATTTCTTGTTTTTCTTGTTAGTACCTTATTTTGTAGTCAAGGCTTGAGACTTGGAAGATTTAATAATGCCCATTTGAATCAATTTATCTTGCTCCTTTGTGAGATTATTTGCAAACTCACGTAGAGAAGGCATAGTAAATCCTTTTCCTAAGGCTCTTTCCATTGCATCACATGTAGAAACAAACACTGCATAATCAGGACCAAGTTTTAAAAGAATGCTTAAAATCAACTATGAGTCATCCTTTTTAACTCCTTATTGCTCCAACTACAATCTTATGGCATTCAACCTAGTAAAGAAATCTTGAATGGTGTCAAAATTGCAAGGGCTCAATCCTATGAGCTCATTTTCCAATGAATGCGCCCTCAAATCATCTTGTTTACCAAAGAGTGTATTCAAAGTATTCCACTCTTCATTTGGTGATTTTTGCTGACATAATATGAAAGCGTAGATGAGGAGATACAACCGTGCATAAGGTGCCAAAAGCTTCATCACATTTGTTGAACCATTTAGGCTTTTCTTCATCCTTTGTAGGTTCCTTATCAATACCCATTATTTTTCTATACAATTTTAACTTTCTTAAGTGAAGTTCCATTTCATTTTTCCACTCAAAGTAATTGTATGGTGTGAGTAGAGGAACCGTTTTATCCATTTTAGATTGTTTTTGCAATGTAAGGAAATGTAAAAAGGAAAACACATAGATACAACCCCGCTTTTTCACTCAATGAGGAATCCCCCCCCAACAAAAAAAGATTTGGCACTTTATAAATCAGTCTGTTTACAATGCTAGAGTTGTTTTGCAGAATTTTACAAGTGTCTAAAATGGACCCAAATATTGAAAGTATAATAAAATCTCTTAATAAGAACCTCAAAATAGCACCAATTTGTAGTTCTCGGAAAAATATTCACTTTCAAAAAAAGAATCACCTCAATCCGAGGTCATACGTAAAAGTTACATCCATTTGAAGTTCAAAAACTAAAGACTGTCCTTCAGATCTGATAAAAAAAACTGATTTTCTAGAAAAAAAAGGATGAATTGAGCAAAAAATGATTTTACCACTACGAAGCCTATGAAATTCTACCCCAAATAAAAAAAAAAATTGCTAACAAAATGGAGCCCGAATGACTAAGTTAGAGGCCTCTAAAGTTTGGGTGCAAATTGCAAAACTCCAACGAAGAGGGGTCAAGTTCTCAAAAGTCAACCTCCACCAAATTTGGTTGAGCTGCTGCTAAATTTGAAGTGCTAGATAAAATTAGCTCTCTGCTAGTTTAACCAAACATCCAAAATTAGAAGTATCTCCAAACTAGGAAAGTTGCCAAAAAAACACTAAAATTAGCAGAACTACCAAAGATAGGCATAAAGGTCGAGGAAGGTACGCATAGCAAGGTACTGGTACAGCTATGGCGCAAGTCAAAAGTACAACAACATTCAAATTTGATAATAAAAATATTTGTTGAATTTTTCTTGAGTTTTGAAATTTTTGAAAAGTTTAAAATTCTTAATAAAAAAAATTGAATTTTTTAAATAAAAGAAATTGCCAAATGCAATTAGTGTACCCTCCCTGTAGGTACAATGGTACCAGGACCTGTGTCAGCACAGGTACTTGTGTACCTTGCTCATAATGTTTTTGGCTTTAAAAAAAAAAAATTGCTTTTTTTTTCAAAACAACTTTTGTAATAAATATTTTTCAACAATTAAAATGTTGCAAATTTTTGAAATATTTTTTTTTTAATGTAGCAATAATTTTTTTTTTCTTGAAAAACAAGTCATACCATTCGTAGGTGGGGTCGTACGGCTCTGCCTGCAAAACCAAAATTGCCTCAAATTTTGACTTTCTTCGTTTTTGACGATTTGGTAGTTAATCCTTAGGTTTTGATGCCTTCTGAGTGTGATGGTGAGGTCCGTTTGGGCTGAAAATGCACAGATTTGACGGCTACCTTATGGAACCTCTCAAAAACATCTATCTTCAACCCTTTCATAGATCTCGCATCCGAAGTCTCATTTGGATGAAATAAAAATTGATTTTGACTTTTTCAACTACTCTAAACTCAATGGTGAGCCCAAAATGTCTCCAAGAAGCTTCAAAATACCTACAATAGAGTGTAATAGAAAGGAAGCCCCCTTAGAAACTAAGATCTCTATCAAGCAGTTTTGATTCTCTAGGTCATCAAAGAGCATACTTTGCTTTCAAGAATGAATTGAAAAAATTGCTAATCCACAATTCACAACTAGCTCTAATACCATGTTAGATTTGGTTGTGAAACCACCCAAGATCAGAATGATTGAAGGAAAGCAAGAAAAGAGATCAGGAGATGAATAAACTCAACACTCCCTTAGCATTGAACTAGTAGTCCATATTACTAGCCAAGTAAAGGGATGAGTGTTGCTTATATAGCAAAATAATGGTAGATAATTTCAAGAGGAGTAATAACTCCTAAGTGCCCATAATAGGTGGGAGTTTTACCTACTTGGTAAATGCCATATTACACGGTTATGCCTACTTAGGTAAAGACAATAAATGGTTATGAGAGGTGGCTAATACATCCAAAAAAGGGTGTGAGACTCAACTACCCAAAAGTGGGTGTGAGTGACACATGTGAATGATGGATTTATGCCACATGCCCTCATTCTAACCATTCTAATATAACCTAAGCAAGCTTAATATGTGTAGGAAAAATAAATATTCCTTAACATAAGGAAAATGAAAAACCTACACTTTAACAAAGATCCCTGTAGCAACTTATGGGTGTTAAGTGGACCGTTCTCACTTTATGGTTTCATAAAAGTGAAAATAAATATTGTAAATAAATAATATGTCTAGGATAAAGTAGTAGTAGATTCTAAAATAAAATATTATGGAGAAATTGAAAATTAAAATGTGGAAAAAATTCCAAAAGGTGGGGATATTTTTAGACAAATCCCATATGAAGCTAGAAAAATTTTGTACCAAAAAGTCTATTCACATGGTGGACCCCTGTCCCAAAAATATTATCTTGTACAAAATATTCCCACATGTAAAATTTATTTTGTCCACTACCCAAAAGTAAGGATAGACAATATCTACGTAAAATATTCTAGTAGATACTTCTACTCCACTCTATAATATGGAAAAATAAATAAAGATTGTTGTAAAAAGTAAGGACTGACAATGTCTTCCATGTGGCAAGATAATCCTGCTTCCATTTTCTAGAGAAATGACCTATTAGAATAGGTAAAAGGTGGATGTGACCAAATCTCCATGTCACTTGAAGCCTATAAATAAATCCTCAAGAGCTCATTTGAGGGATTCAGAGTTACATGGAGAGTTACATTGAGAGTTACTTTGAGAGTTACATTCAGAGTTACATTCAAAGTTACATTCAAAGTTGGGATCAGAAGTTAGAATCAAGTGTTGGAGCTTGGGCACAAAGTCTTAGCATATCAGACGTATTCTCTTACCTGCACTTCAAGTGATCTTAGTAATAAAAGATCTAATAATGCCAATGCATATATGTAATATCAATTGATTTAATGAAGTATTTTTCCCATTTCTGAAAATATTTGTTCTAAATATCTTATTGTCTTGCTATCAAAATTTTGCAAGTATCAAAGCATTGTTCCTAAATGGTATCAGAGCTTCCCTGCGTTGTTTGGTTATTAGCATATCAGACATATGCTCTTACCTTGCGCTTTGAGCGATCTTGGTTATCAAAAATCTGATAATGTCAATGCCTATATGTAATATCAATTGATTAATGAAATCTTTTGCCCATTTCATAAAATCTTTGTTCTATCTTATTTCCTTGCTATCAAAATTCTGCTAGTATCAGAGCATTGTTCCTAAATAAAAGTCTAGTATCAAAGCATTGTTCCTAAATGGTATCAAAGCTTCACTGCATTGTTTTGGTCACATTCTAAATTGGTATCAAAGCCAAGTTTCTTCCTTAGTGGGGGTATTTATAGTACTATGAAGTCATGTTCATTCTAATGCATGTGTAATAACATATCCATGTCTGGTTAATATCTAGTTATAGTGAACATTTGTCATAAGAGTCATATGTTGGTAGCTAAAATAAGAGTGTGAAGACTAAATGATCAAAGGTAGAGACGCAAAGTAGTTGTGGAGCCACAGTAAGGTTGTAAATCCTGTGTTGAAGCCGAAGGATAGGCATGGAAAGGTGAGCAGTAAGATGGTAAAAGTAGCAATGAAACGGACTGCGAAAAGTTACGATAAGTCCTAAAACTCTTAAATGGAAAGCCAAAGATCTCTTAATGCAAGTTCTTCATTTTCATATGCTATTCATAATGTGTTTGAAGATAAAGAAGAATACATTGATAGCAAAGGAAATTTTAAGTTTCCAGATATTAGGATTTCATATTTGTATCCTAAGAAGGGCATAAAAGCTAGGACTATGGATTCAGTTAGGCAATTTAATTATGATAAAGCATTGATAGACTCTATATCCAAAAAGCTAGAGAAAATGAGGTTAGTAGCAAGGAAAATCAGAGAATCAAAAACTGGCCGAGATAGCTCTTCTAAGAAAGATAAAAGAAAGAATCAAAAGGATGAAAAGATACCTAGAAAGGTCTATTCAAATGAAGAATATTTGCATAAGCAAGAAAACAAAGAGTTGGTTGATCTAGTTTCCAAAAAGTTACATAAAATAAGATCTTGTGTCCAGAAAACTAGAGTCACCCAAGAAGAACACAATAAAATAGTCTCTCAGAAGGAAATAGAAATAGTTAGTAAAAATCTTGAAAGGATAAGAGCTACTATCAGAAAGGAAAAGACAAAAGAAAAAGCTAAGGAAACAATTTTTCAGAAAAGGAAAGGTTTCTTGGATAATAATAATGAATCTAGTAGTTATACCAAGGTCACAAGAAAGGAATCTAAAAGACATTCTAGTGCTATTACTAAAGAAGATACTTAGGTAGAAAATGATAGCTCAAGAAAGGAACAAAAGAAAGTGGTCCTTCAAAAGGAAAAGAAAACAGTTAAAGTCCAAAAAAGAAGAGGATTGTTTGATGAAGAACCTAAGCCATGTATTCCAGTACTTCAAAACCCAAATCAATTTCTCTCTAAAGAACATTCACATGAATTTGTGGGAAAAGACTGGATAGCTGAAATAGGAATTAGTAAAGAAATTAGTGAACCAGTTTTTGTGGATGAATCTATGTATGTACAAAAGGAATCAAATGAGGAAAACTATTATCGATCTTATGATAGTTTAGAGATTGATTATGATGATTCTTCCACAAATAGTTATTTAAATATCTTTGAAATTGATGTTATGGTCAAGATTGAGCTTGATTATGAAAATAAAGAACATTTAACAGAAAATGCTTGACTTGAGAAATGAAGGCCACATGCTAAATTAGGTTATATTTTGAATATTGACCAACTTGTTGATCCATATGATGTTATTTGCACATGGGAAAATACTTTTGAAAGTTTCTTTGATACTAAAGATGGCACTGGTTGGAATGATCTTGCAAAAGTTTTATATGGTTCTAGATTATTATTAGAAAAATTAAGGCATTGGTGGAATGGACTTCCAGATAATAGACCCTCTACTCCAATTGATAAAAATCACAAAATAGTCAAAGATCTTGACATGGGTAGAGAAGATATTTATTCTGTAGGATTTGGTCAATTGAAATTATTACTGCTTAATATTTTTTGTGGAGATAGAAATAATATTACAATAAGATTTAAGAATGATGTTTCAGTGAAAATGTATTACCTGAATTCTTTGCCTTGTGGTTTGGGTGAATGGGTTGAAGATTATATTATCAGAAAGAAAGGAAAAATAATAACCAGTTGTACTTTTGTAGAACTCAAGTCTTTCATTGGCTATAAGTTGGAGAAACAATGTCTTTTTGGGGCATTACAAAATAATAGAGATGAGTATAATTATACTTGCAATTTGAAAAAATTATGTGACTTACCTCTAATTAATCAGTTAAAAGATTTTACCAATATAAAGCATTTTAAGAAGGGTTGTGGAAGGAAATGTAAGTGTAAAAAGTGTTCCACAAATCTTAGCAAAGATTCTAGATATGAGGGTGAATATACATTTAAAAGGAGCAAGCATGGAAAATATGGTTCCAAAAGAAAATATAAAATTGTTCCTTTTCAAAAACAAAATTTCCTAAAAAACCTCCACCATTTTTGCTAAAATAAGGAATAGAAAAGTCCCTAAGGGTGTAAAAAAAATTATCTGTAAGGGACCTCATTATGCCATAGATTGTCCAAAAAAGCTTAATCTTGGTACAAAGGTCTATGCAATGTTTGAATACTACAATCAAGACTGGGAAGTGATAAATGTTCATGATGTTTCTAAAGAAATGGATGATCTGTATGAAATAATAGAAATAGTTCTTGATAGATATAATATGGTTAAATTTAAAGACAAATACAAAAGTATTTCTTCTTCAAGTTCAGAATCTGAAGCATCCTTATCAGAGGAGGATGAAGATTTTCTGGTTACATTATTAAAAATTTCTTTGAAAGATATACAAAAGAAATTAGATATTGAGAAATCCAAAGATCCTTACAAAATGATAGGAACTAGAGAAGAATGAAGAGAAGTTGTTAATCAATATTTATGAAGAATGAAGAAGATCCAAACAGAGAAGGAAGAGCTTCAGAAGCAACTTAAACAGTGGGATAAAAGACCTTCACAAAGCCCTGATCATGGTTATAAAATTCTGCCATGGCAGAAGAATAGAGCAAGTTCTTCTAAGCATTCTTCTTCCAAAAGAAAAAAAAAGTATGATCCAAAAAAGGTTGATTTTAGCTATACTTAAGAAATTGGATCTATTAGCAAATGATGTTGCAGATTTAACAAGACTTGTCAAAACCAAGTCTAAAGAAATGAGAAATCTTTCTTCTATAGTGGGAGAAATTAAGGATATTGTATTTACAACTGAGCAGTTTGTAGTCAAGTAGTTGAGCTCTCAGACAAGGAAATCTACAATAGAAGAAAGTGAAGATAATAGCAGCAGCAGTAGCAACAGAAGCACACACAAAAGTAAAGATAAGGCATGTTCTTTATTGTTGGCTAATAATGGAAATTATATTAGGATTAATTTTTGTTTTCCAGGATTTAAGAAAATTCCTATGGATGCATTTGTGGATATTGGTTCCTCAAGATCTCTTGCAAAAACAAATGCAATCCCTTGAGAATTTTGGAAGCCAATGCCTGACTTACCTTACAGTTATGCCATTAATGAAGAACGAATTCAAATGGGGAATATGCTCAGGATGTACATTTTGAAATAATGGGTAAAATGTTTGTTACATATTTCATTGAATATAATGACTTAGAAGATGATGTCATGTTGGGTTATCTATTCCTTACAACATATGAACCTCTTCACTTTTGGAAACAAAAGATTTTTTTGAGACATTAAGATGGTCAAATTGATATTCTTGCTTTAAAAATTATCAATCGTAAATTTGAAAATAGTGGTAAAGGTAAAAGGAAAGAATTTGTAAAGGAACTAACAGAATCCCCAACAGAATTATTTGATGAAGTCAAACAAAGATTTGAAAAAGACTGTTGCAGTTTAAACCCATTATAGTTCTAGTCACAAGATCATGAAGGGTGTGAAATCCAAATAAGGCCAAAATTTCAATCAATTATTCCACATGATCCAGCATATCTTATGAGCCCATTTGAAGTAAAAGAGATGGACAAGCATTTAAATGAGTTACTTGAAGGGCATTTCATCCGTCCTAGCAAAATCCCATTCTATTGTCCAACATTTCTGGTAAATAAAAGAGCTGACAAGGAAAGAGGTAAGAAGATTTTGTATAAATTATAAACCTCTTAATGATATCATCCTTCTATTTAATTATCCAATTCCATTTAGTGTTGATTTAATTAGGAGAGCTGCTAATAAGAAAATATTTTCTAAGTTCAACTACAAGTCAGGATTTTGGCAAATTAAAGTAAGGAATTGGATAGGTATAAAACTGCATTCTCAATCCCATTGGGTTTATATGAATGGAATGTAATGCCATTTGGTCTTTGTACAAATCTTGGTTATTTTCAGAGACGAATGGATCAAGCCCTAAGGCATCTCAAATATTTTTGTGCAGTCTGTATTGATGACATAATTATTTTCTTTGATTTTGAATCTGACCATTTGCAACACCTAGAAGATCTATAAATAGCAATCAAGAAGCATGGAATATGTTTATCAGCAAAAAAGATGGTAATTGGTAAAATCCAAATAGATTTTTTAGGATTGCATCTTGACATGGGTAACATAAAGTTATAGCCTCATATTCTACAAAGGACTCAAGAATTTCCTAACATCTTACAAGATAAAAAAAAAATACAAAGATTTCTAGGCTGTCTTAATTATGTCTCACGCTTTTATAGAGGTCTTGTAGAAGATAGAAAGGCAATCCAAGAGCACTTAAAAGAAAACAAGGATGGTCCCTGAAGGCAACAAAAGCTGTTCAATGCATAGAATCCAAATGTCAAAATTTGTCATCATTACAAATACCAGCTCTAGGTTTACCACTATATTTATATACTGATGCTTCTGATACATGGTTTGTTGTGCTTATACAAAAGGAAGAAAATAGAAAAAGGAATATATGTGGATATCAGTCAAGGACATTTATAGATACTGAAAGTAGATACCACGTATTTGAGAAAGAGATACTAGCTATCAAAAAGGGTATTGAAAAATTCAAGATATTTCTCAAGCCAGTAAGATTTACTGTAAGAACTGATAGCCAGACTATGAGAAGCCTCCTTAAGAAAAGCCAAATAAAGATATAGCTCAAGGAAGAATTGCAAGATGATATTTTGAATTTTTGGCTTATGATTTTGATATAGAATGGATTAAAGAGGAAAATAATCCATTTGCAAATGCATTGACTAGAGAATTAGCGACAACCATTTATAATGGAGGAATAAAATTCAAAGATCTAGATTGGATTCTCTCAGATGGCACATATATGTATAATTTAGAAGATTCTAAGATGTATCTTCCTTTCCTCCCAATCCAGATAATTGAATTATTATTAGAATATTATTTTCTAGATAAATGGCTAACAGATCAAGATTAGCATTCCTTCAACAATTTGGTTTGGAAGAAGCACCATTAATTTGCTATATCAAAAGCCCATTATCCATTGATATCCATATTACAGAATTATTTGGGATGAGATGGTCAAAGATGGGTTCATCAGAAGTATTACTTTTAATCAATTTTCTTTGGAGGAGTATATTGATCTTATTGGCATATATTTCCATCTTGACATGGAAGAATTCTTAGAATTAATCAAAAGAAATCTGCATTATTCCTTGGAAGAATGCATGGATCATAAAACTCATTTCCCTAATAGTGGTTATGATTTCCCACGAGTTGAGTTCTATGCACTATGCAAAAATTGGTTGCCAGAAGTCAAGCTTGAAGAAATGGAAATAAAATTGAGACCCGCACTCCTTGCTGCAAGGATTGAATTTAACATTGCATATTTAGAAGAGGTGGAAAGGATAATGTATGTGTTTAATCCATAATCCCAAGATTGGGACAATGTATATAAGGAACTACTAGAAATATTGAAGAGTCCTATCCCATTTTAGCTAGCACATGGGCTTGTCTGTGTCATGATGTCAACCACGTTAAGATCTAACAATAGGATGCAACCCTGTTTTAAAAAGCAAGATCCCTGTAGCCACTTACGGGTGTTAAGTGGACCGTTCTCACTTTACGGTTTCATAAAAGTGAAAATATATTGTAAATAAATAATACGTCTAGGATAAAGTAGTAGTAGATTCTAAAATAAAATATTATAGAGAAAGTGAACATAAAATGTGGACAAAATTCCAAAAGGTGGGGATATTTCTAAACAAATCCCATGTGAAGCTAGAAAAAAATTGTACCAAAAATTCTATTCACACTTTTGTACCAAAAATATTATCTTGTACAAATTTTTCCCACATGTAAAATTTATTTTGTCCACTACCCAAAGGCAAGGATAGAAAATATCTATGAAAAATATTCTAGTAGATATTTCTACTCCACTCCATAATATGGACAAATAAATAAAGGTTTTGTAAAAAGAGAGGATTAACAATATCTGCCATGTGGCAAGATAATCCTCCTTGCATTTTCTAGATAAATGACCTATTAGAATAGGTAAAAGGTGGATGTGACCAAATCTGTAGGTCATTTGAAACCTATAAATAAAGCCCCAAGAGCTCATTTGAGGAATTCAGAGTTACATGGAGAGTTACATTCAAAGTTATATTGAGAATTACATTTAGAGTTGGGATCACAAGTTAGAATCAAGTGTTGGAGCTTGCACATAGAGTCTTAGAGGTTAAGTCTTCATATTGTCTAGAGTCCATAAGTCTAGAAGTCTGGTTGTTAGCATATCAGACGTATGCTCTTACCTTGTGCTTCGAGCGATCTTGGTAATAAAAAATCTAATAATGCCAATGCATATATGTAATATCAATTGAGTTAATGAAATTTTATGCCCATTTCTGAAAAAAAATTGTTCTATCTTGTTTTTTTGTGAATATTCTGCTAGTATTAGAGCATTGTTCTTAAATGGTATCAGAGTTTCCTTGTGTTTATATAGATCTCATTCTAAATTGGTATCCATATTACAGAATTATTTGGGATGAGATGGTCAAATAAAAGTAAGATGAATTTGTTAAAGTGTATCAAATATGGGTTCATTAGAAGTATTACTTTCAATCAATTTACTTTGGAGGAGTATACTAATCTTGTTGGTATATTTCCATCCTCACATGGAAGAATTTTTAGAATTAATCAAAAGAAATCTGCATTATGCCTTGGGAGAATACATGGAGCAATATTTAACTCATTTCGCTAATAGTGGTTATGATTTCCCACAAGTTGAGTTCTATGCACTATGCAGAAATTGGTTTCCAAAAGCCAAGCTTGAAGAAATGGAAATAAAATTGAGACTTGCACTCTTTGTAGAAGGGATTGAATTTTATATTGCATATTCAGAAGAGGTTGAAAGGATAATGTATGTGTTTAATCCACAATCCCAAGATTAGGATAATGTATATAAGGAACTACCATAAAGATTGAAGAGTCATATCCCATTTTAGGTAGCACATGGTCTTGTTTATGTCGTGATGTCAGCCACATTAAGATCTAACAATAGGATGCAACCTTGTTTTAAAAAGAAAGATCCTTGTAGCCACTTATGGGTGTTAAGTGGACCGTTCTCACTTTATGGTTTCATAAAATTAAAAATAGATATTGTAAATAAATAATATGTCTAGGATAAAGTAGTAATAGATTCTAGAATAAAATGTTATGGAGAAAGTGAACATAAAATGTGGACAAAATTCCAAAAGGTGAAGATATTTTTAAACAAATCCCATATGAAGCTAGAAAAAAATTATACCAAAAGTCTATTCACATGGTGGACCCTTGTACCAAAAAGATTATCTTGTACAAAAGATTCTCACATGTAAAATTTATTTTGTCCACTACCCAAAAGTAAAGATAGACAATATCTACGGAAAATATTCTAGTAGATATTTCTACTCCACTCCATAATATGGAAAAATAAATAAAAGTTTTTGTAAAAAGCAAGGACTAACAATGTCTGCCATGTGGCAAGATAATCCTCGCATTTTCTAAAGAAATGACCTATTAGAATAGGTAAAAGGTGGATGTGACTAGATCTCTAGGTCATTTAAAGCCTATAAATAAAGCCCCAAGAGCTCATTTGAGGGATTCAAAGTTACATTGAGAATTAAATTGAGAGTTACATTCAGAGTTGGGATCGCAAGTTAGAATCAAGTGTTGGAGCTTGGGCATAGAGTCTTAGAGGTTGAGTCTTCATATTGTCTAGAGTCCATAAGTCTAGAAGTCTGGTTGTTAGCATATTAGACATATGCTCTTACCTTGCACTTCGAGCGATCTTGGTAATCAAAAATCTAATAATGTCGATGCATATATGTAATATCAATTGAGTTAATGAAATCTTTTTCCCATTTATGAAAATTCGTGTTCTATCTTATTGTCTTGATGTCAAAATTCTGCTAGTATCAAAGCATTGTTCCTAAATGGTATTAGAGCCTCGCTACATTGTTTTGGTATCATTCTAAGTTGGTATCAGATCCAATTTTCTTCCTTAGTGGGGGTATTTACAATACGATGAAGTCATGTTCATTCTAATGCATGTGTAATAACATAACCATATTCGGTTAAGATCAGGTTATAGTGAGCGTTTGTCATAAGAGTCATATGTTGGTAGCCGAAATATGAGTGTGAAGACTAAATGATTGAAGGTAGAGACACAAAGTAGTTATGGAGCCACAATAAGGTCGTAAATCTTGTGTTGAAGCTGAAGGATAGGCGTGGAAGGGTCAGTAGTAAGACGGTAAAGGTAGTAGTGAAATGGTCCATGAAAAGTTTCAATAAGTCCTAAAACTCTTAAATGGAAAGCCAAAGATCTCTTAATGTAAGTTCTTCGCTTTCATCTCTTATTGATAATGTGTTTGAAGATAGAGAAGAATATGTTGATAACAAAGGCAATTTTAAGTTTCCAAATATTAAGATTTCATATTTTTATTCTGAGAAAGGCATAAAAGGTAGGAATATGGATTCAGTTAGGCAATTTAATTATGATAAAGCATTGATAGACTCTGTGTCCAAAAAGCTAGAGAAAATAAGGCTAGTAGCAAGGAAAATCAGAGAATCAAAAACTGGCTAAGATAACTCTTCTAAGAAAGACAAAAGAAATAATCATAAGTATGAAAAGATACCTAGAAAGGTCTATCCAAATGAAGAATCTTTGCATAAGAAAGAAAACAAAAAGTTGGTTGATCTAGTTTCTAAGAAGCTACATAAAATAAGATCTTGTGTCCAGAAAACCAAAGTCACCTAGGAAGAACACAATAAAATAGTCTCTCAGAAGGAAATAGAAATAGTTAGTAAAAATCTTGAAAGTATAAGAGCTACTATCAAAAAGGAGAAGACAAGAAAAAGCTAAGAAGTAATAGTACCTACTAAGGAAACAATTGTTCAGAAAAGAAAAGGTTTCTTGGATAATAATAATGAGCGTAGTAGTTCTACCAAGGTCACAAGAAAGGAATCTAAAAGACATTCTAGTGCTATTACTAAAGAAGATACTTAGGTAGAAAATGATAGCTTAGGAAAATAACAAACGAAAGCAGTCCTTCAAAAGAAAAATAAAATAGTCAAAGTCCAAAAAAGAAAAGGATTGTTTGATGAAGAACCTAAGCCATATATGTCAGTACTTCAAAACCCAAATCAATTTCTCTCTAAAGAACATTCACATGAAAATTGTGGGAAAAGACTGGATGGATGTATTAGAAATTACTATAGAAATCAGTGAACCAACTTTTGTGGATGAACCAATGTATGTACAAAAGGAATCAAATATGGAAAAATATTATCAATCTTATGATAGTTTAGAGATTGATTATGATGATTCTTCCACAAATAGTTCTTTAGATAGTTTTGAAATTGATGTTATGGTCAAGATTGAGCTTGATTATGAAAATAAAGAACATTTAAAAGAAAATGCTTGACTTGAGCAATTAAGGCCACATGTTAAATCAAGTTATATTTTGAATATTGACCAACTTGTTGATCCATATGATGTTATTTGTAATTGGGAAAATACTTTTGAAAGTTTATTTGATACTAAAGGTTGCACTAGTTGGAATGGTCCTACAAAAGTTTTTCATGCTTCTAGATTATTATCAAGAAAATTAAGACATTGTTGGAATGGACTTCTTGATAATATACCCTCTACTCCAGTTGATAAAAAAACATAAAATAGTCAAAGATCTTGATAGGGGCAGAGCAGATAATTATTTTGTAGGATTTGGTCAATTGAAATTATTACTGCTTAATATATTTTGTGGAGATAGAAAGAACAAAGCAACAAGATTTAAGAATGATGTTTCAACAAAACTATATTACTTGAATTCTCTGCCATGTGGTTTAGGCCATTGGGTTGAAGATTGTATCATTGATATGAAGAAAACCACAATTTCTAACTGCACATTTGCTAAAATAAAAAAAATTCTTGGCTACAAATTACAAAAATAATGTTTGTTAGGAGCTCTAAATGCTAATGCAGAAATATTTAATTCTACCTGCAATCTAATAGAATTTTGCAGTAATCCTCCTACATATGGTTCAAAGGGATTTGTTAATATCAGGCGAGTTAATAATAAAACTTGTAGTAAAATTTGTAAGTGCAACAAATGCAACAAAAGATACAATGGGTATAGCAGAGATACTCAGTATTCCAGAGAAAAAAAATTCAAAAAGAAAAGATCATTCATAAATCCAATTCCATTTAAGAGAGTTGCTAATAAAAAGGATTTGTTTAAGTTTGATTATAGATCATGATTTTGGTAAAAAAGGGTCAGAGAAATAGATAAGAAACTTCATGAATGGAATGTCATGCCATTTGGTATAACACTAACAAAAATGGATCATGTATTAAGGCATTTTGGTGCAGTTTATATAGATGATCTATCTTTCTCTATAATAATTTTGATCGTTTTTCACATTTAAAAGAGCTTTATGCAATTATTACAAGAAATGGAATATTCTTGTCAGCTAAAAAGATAATAATAGGAAAATCTAAGAAAGATTTTTTGGGGCTACATCTGGTTGAAAGAGAAATCAAGCTACAACCACGTATACTCCAAAGAATACAAGAATTTCCTAATATTCTCATTTTTTATTAGAGGATAAACAGGTTTTGAATGGACTCGAAACCAATAACAACAGGTTTTGAATGGACCCGAAACCATCAAGTTTTGAGGGGACCCAAAACCCACACAAAGATGAACAAGCTGCCCAAAAGATAGAGTAAAAAACATCTAGCACCGACACAAGGACACAACAAGCCATTAGCCAGCCAATAGCCAGCAGGCTGCCCAGAAAAGAACCAGGAATTTACATGAATCTTGAACTCATTGGTTTTGAAGGGACCAACAACCCACTACAACAAGGTTTTGGCAAGGACCTTAAACCCAAATCATACTAGGTTTTACCATGGACCTTATAACCACAACTCGCATAGATACCCTTAAGATCCACCAGGCAAGAGGCCATCCAACCATACCATCAAGAAGAATCAGATCTCTTGCACCATCCCCGCATAGGAAAAACTAAATCACACTCCACCTCAATAGGAGTCGGCTCCCCTCTATAGGAGCAAACATCATGAAAAACATTACCACCATTATAGTCACACTGAAACAAGGAACAACTCCACCTCCATAGGAGCGCACACCACCTCAATAGGAACTGAACCAGTGACGACCAACAACAAGGAAAGTACCTCCTCAACTCCACAATCCCCAACTTTACCTCTAGAAGAGAGGGATCCACCTCAACAGGAGTAATCTTCACCTCAAAAAAAGACTCAGATTGAAGAAGAGAGAAGAGAGCTATCCAACCAGTAGCAAGGAGAAACATGATATCCACCAGCAACTCGAGCCAAAGGGGCAACAAGAGAACCACCAGGATATACCCTGCAAAACCATTGAAAAAACCAACATGGGCAAGAAAGAAGATCATGAAGAGTAGCCCATCCAACCCATCCAAGATCACCAACAACCTTCCAACTAAAGCATACTGCTCTAGCACCTCCAAGAGAGAGAGAAATACCTCCATAAAAGCAACAGAGGCACCCTTAAAGAACAAACAGAGCTGGGTAAAAAGAAAGAACCAAGGAAACACCCCAGCTAAAAGGATAGGAACATGAACCAGGAAAAAAAAATTCTTCAAAATAAACCCATACCCCTTCTGCAAAGAGAATAAGAAGTCCCAAAGGGGAATCCACACCAAACAAACAAAAGAGGGCTAGCCAGAGCCAACAAGAGAACTACTAGCAAGGAGAGGGAACAAAACCACTCACCTACAACCTTAGAAACAATGAAAACTTTGAAGCCCATCCACATAAGGCATACCAATCACAAACTAGCCGCGAGCAGCCAAGGGAGCTGCAAAAGCAGAGCACCCGAAGGCAAGAGCCCACCCCAAAGACACTCCCAAGAGATAAAACACCATTTCAAGCACCAACATCTGGGAGAAAACAAAAACAAAGGACACCACACCAGCCTACACTAGATATGCACCTCAGAGGAGCTAGAAACTGTCAAACCCCAGAAGCCAAGCTAAAAGCCTAACTCCAGAGAAAAACTTGATGCAACGACTCCTCCAAAATCCAAGAGGAGCCAAGAAGAATGCCTAGGAAAAGAGGCATAGTCCAACAAAAATCCCTCCTCCACGCAAAGACAACAAGAGATGCTTCCAAGGAACTCCCAGCAACGCCCACCATCGAGAGGACTAGAGAGCTCGCCCACCGCCGCATTAGGAAACACTTCAGAAAATACCACAAACCTATCCAGGTCTGCCAACAGAAACCCAGATGGACTAGATCTCCCATCTGCCTCGCCATCTTCTTCTGCATCCTCGACTCCCTCAGAGGATTTGAATTTCCTAATATTCTTGTTGACAAAAAACAAATTCAAATATTTTTGGATTGTTTAAACTATCACTACCAGGATTCAACCAAAGACAAAAAGGAAATCCAAGAGAACTTAAAAGAAAACAAGGATGGTCCCTAAAGGCAACATAAGTTGTTCAATGCTAAAAATTCAAATGTCAAAATTTGTCATCATTACAAATACCAGCTCTATGTTTACCACTATATTTATATACTGATGCTTCTGATACAACATGGTCTGTTGTGCTTATACAGGAGGAAGAAAATGGCAAAAGGAATATATGTGGATATCAGTCAGGAACATTTACAGATACTGAAAGTAGATACCACATATTTGAGAAAGAGATCCTAACTGTCAAAAAAGGTATTGAAAAATTCAAGATATTTCTCAAGCCAATAAGATTTACTGTAAGAGATGATAGCCAGGCTATGAGAAGCCTCCTTAAGAAAAATCCAAATAAAGATATAGCTCAAGGAAGAATTGCAAGATAGTATTTTGAATTTTTGGCTTATGATTTTGATATAGAATGGATTAAAGGGAAAAATAATCCATTGTCAGATACATTGACTAGAGAAGAGAAAACCATTTATAATGGAGGAATAAAATTCAAAGATCCAAATTGGATTCCCTCATATGGCACATATATGTATAATTTAGAAGATTATGAGATGTCTCTTCCATTCCTCCCAATCTAGATAATTGAATTATTATTAGAATATTTTTTTCTGGATAAATGGCTAACATATCTAAGAGGGTTTATTGCATAAAATCATGAAAAAGGAATTTTGGATCTTGATGCAGGATTAGCATTCCTTCAACAATTTGGTTTGGAAGAATCACTATTAATTTGCTATATTAGAATCCCATTATCCATTGATATCCAATTACAAAATTATTTGGGATGAGATGGTCAAAGAAAAGTAATATGAATTTGTTAAAGTGTATCAAATATGGGTTCATCAAAAGTATTACTTTCAATCAATTTGCTTTTTAAAACTAACCCATTTTCCTAATAGTGGTTATGAATTCCCACGAGTTGATTTCTATGCAATATGCAAAAATTGGTTGCCATAAGTCAACCTTGAAGAAATGGAAATAAAATTGAGACCTTCAATCCTTGCAGCAAGGATTGAATTCGATATTGCATATTCAAAAGAGGTTGAAAGGATAATGTATGTGCTTAATCCACAATCCCAAGATTGGGACAATGCATATAAAGAACTACCAGAAAGATTGAAGAGTCCTATCCAATTTTAGCTAGCACATGGGATTTTTTGTGTCGTGATATCAACCATGTTAAGATTTTACAACAGGATGCAACCCTTTTTTAAAAAGCAAGATCCCTGTAGCCACTTATGGGTGTGAAGTGCACCATTCTCACTTTACAATTTCATAAAAGTGAAAATAGATATTTTAAATAAATAATATGTATAGGATAAAGTAGTAGTAGATTCTAGAATTAAATATTATGGAGAAAGTGAACATAAAATGTGGACAAAATTCCAAAAGGTGGGGACATTTCTAGACAAATCCCATGTGAAGCAAGAAAAATTTTGTACCAAAAAGTCTATTCACATGGTGGATCCTTGTACCAAAAATATTATCTTGTACAAAAGATTCCCACATGTAAAATTTATTTTATCCACTATGCAAAGTAAGGATAGACAATATCTACGGAAAATATTTTAGTAGATATTTCTACTCCACTCCATAATATGGACAAATAAATAAAGGTTGTTATGAAAAGCAAGGACTAACAATGTTTGTCATGTGGTAAGATAATCCTCCTTGCATTTTCTAGAGAAATGACCTATTAGAATAGGTAAAAGGTGGATGTGACTGGATCTCCATGTCATTTGAAGCCTATAAATAAATCCCCAAGAGCTCATTTGAAGAATTCATAGTTACATTTAGAGTTACATTCAGAGTTGGGATCACAAGTTAGAATCAAGTATTGGAGCTTAGGCATAGAGTCTTAGAGGTCGAGTCTTCATATTTTCTAGATTCCATAATTCTAGAAGTCTGGTTGTTAGCATATCAAACGTATGCTCTTACCTTGTGCTCCAATTGATCTTGGTAATCAAAAATCTTTATTTATTTTGTAGGATTTGGTCAATTGAAATTATTACTGCTTAATATCTTTTGTGGAGATAGAAAGAACATTGCAGCAAGATTTAAGAATGATGTTTCAGTAAAAATGTATTACTTGGATTCTCTACCATGTGGTTTAGGCCATTGGATTGAAGATTATATCATTGATATGAAGAAAACCACAATTTCTAACTACACATTTTGTGAAATTAAAAATTTGCTTGGCTACAAATTTTGAAAACAATGTCTGTTAGGAGCTCTCAATGCTAATGCAGAAGAATTTAATTCTACCTGCAGTCTAATAGAATTTTGTAGTGATCCTCCTACAAATAGTTCAAAGGGATTTGTTAATATCAGGAAATTTAATAAGAAAACTTGTAGTAAAAGTTGTAAATGCAACAAATTCAACAAAAGATACAATGGGTATAGCAGATATACTCAGTATTCTAGAGAAGGAAATTTCAAAAAGAAAAGATCATTCATAAATATAATTCCATTTAAGAGGGTTGCTAATAAAAAGGATTTGTTTAAGTTTGATTATAGATCAAGATTTTAGCGAAAAAGGGTCAGAGAAATAGATAAGAAACTTCATGAATGGAATGTCATGCCATTTGGTATAACACTTACAAGAATGGATCATGCATTAAGGCATTTTGGTGTAGTTTATATAGACATGATCTAACTATCTCTCTTTGTAATAATTCAGATCGATTTTCACATTTGAGAGAGCTTTATGTAGCTATTACAAGAAATGGAATATTCTTGTCAGTTAAAAAGATAATAATAGAAAAATCTAAGAAATATTTTTTGGGGCTACATCTGGTTGAAAGAGAAATCAAGCTACAACCACATATACTCCAAAGAATACAAGAATTTCCTAATATTCTTGTTGACAAAAAAAAAATTCAAAGATTTTTGGGTTGTTTAAACTATGACTACCAGGATTCAACCAAGGATGGGAAGAGGATTCAAGACAAGCTTAAAGATAATATCTTAGGATGGGATGAGAAGACAAAGAAGAAAATTAAAGAAAGATGTCAAAATATTCCAGGACTCTAGATAGCCAAACTAGGTATGCCTCTCATATATGCTTTTGATAAAACATGGCCAGTTGTCTTAATTCAAAAATTTCCAAATAAACAAAAATAAATATATGGATCTAGATCAGTTACTATAGATAGCCAAGTTGTGCATAATCTCAAGAAAAATAATCCAAACAAAGATATTACACAAGGGAGAATTGCTAGATTGTATGATTTAAATCCATTGATTGATATAATCACTAGAGAATTAACAACAACCATCATCATTCCAAAAGGTCCTGATAAGGTACTTGATGGAAGTAGGAAACTTCCAAATTTAGCAATAAGCATGATGCTAGATTGCTATATCTTAAGGATTAGAGAAGTTTATGAGGGTTGTTTTCCCAGTCCAAAAGAAGAAATTTTAATTAATTTTGGCATAAAAGAAGTTTATGTTTCTATTCATCTAAGAAATGATATTGCAAGGTTCATACCTAAATTCTGGCCAAACCATTTAAAAAGGAAGTTCTTAAAGTCCTACAAATATGGTAAGCTTGAAGATTATGGAAATGTTTTTGGCCATCATTTTACTGAAGGCATGAAGGAATTATTTAATTAATTCATCTAGAATTATGTAGAACAAAATTTTACTCTGGGTGGGCTCTAGAAGTGGTGATTGAAGATGGAAAACTTGCAATTATTCTAGGCAGCCTTACTCAAAGGATAGAATGGTATCTTTCAAAGCTTAGAAGATCATATATTACCTATGGATGATAAAATGAATGATAATTCAACATAAAGAGTACAATCTTGTAGATAGCTTTGTATATAATTATGTAAATAAATGAAATAAATATTGGGTGTAACCGGATCCTTTGCTTTGTATATTTTAGCGAGCACATGGGCTTGTTTGTGTCGTGATGTCAGCCACGTTAAGATCTGACAACAAGATGCAACCCTGTTTTAAAAAGCAAGATCTTTGTAGCCACTTATGGGTGTTAAGTGGACCGTTCTCACTTTATGGTTTCATAAAAGTGAAAAATAGATATTGTAAATAAATAATATGTCTAGGAAAAAGTAGTAGTAATTCTAGAATAAAATATTATGGAGAAAGTGAAAATTAAAATGTGGACAAAATTCCAAAAGGTGGGGATATTTCTAGCCAAATCCCATGTGAAGCTAGAAAGAATTTATACCAAAAATTCTAAATTCACATGGTGGACCCTTGTACCAAAAATATTATCTTGTACAAAAGATTCCCACATGTAAAATTTATTTTGTCCACTATCCAAAAGTAAGGATAGACAGTATCTACGAAAAATATTCTAGTAGATATTTTTACTTCACTCCATAATATGGACAAATAAATAAAGGTTGTTGTAAAAAACAAGTACTGATTATGTTTGTCATGTGGCAAGATAATCCTTCTTGCATTTTCTAGAGAAATGACCTATTATAATATGTAAAAGGTGGATGTGACAGGATCTCCAAGTCATTTGAAGCATATAAATAAAGCCCCAAGAGCTCATTTGAGGTATTCAGAGTTACATTTAGAGTTACATTCAGAGTTGGGAAAACAAGTTAGAATCAAGTGTTGTAGCTTGGGCATAGAGTCTTAGAGGTTGAGTCTTCATATTGTCTAGAGTCCATAATTCTAGAAGTCCGGTTGTTAGCATATCAAACGTATGCTCTTACTTTGCACTTCGATCAATCTTGGTAATCAAAAATCTTTATTTATTTTGTAGGATTTGGTCAATTGAAATTATTACTGCTTAATATCTTTTGTGGAGATAGAAAGAACATTGCAGCAAGATTTAAGAATGATGTTTCAGTAAAAATGTATTACTTGGATTTTCTACCATGTGGTTTAGGCCATTGGATTGAAGATTATATCATTGATATGAAGAAAACCACAATTTCTAACTACACATTTGCTGAAATCAAAAATTTGCTTAGCTACAAATTATGAAGACAATGTCTGTTAGGAGCTCTCAATGCTAATGCAGAAGAATTTAATTCTACCTGAAGTCTAATAGAATTTTGTAGCGATCCTCCTACAAATAGTTCAAAGGGATCTGTTAATATCAGGTAAGTTAATAAGAAAACTTGTAAAAGTTGCAAGTGCAACAAATGTAACAAAAGATACAATGGGTATTGTAGACATCTAATTTGACCATTTCCATATGATCAAAGACGTCTCCTTATTCATCCGGTTGCTTATCCCATCTGTTAATATTAATTAAACCACTTGTTTAATTAATACCTTGCATCTTACATAGGGTTCATAAAGTATTTAATTTAATAAATACTTTACCCCTCTTCCTCCTCTAAATTAAATAAATACACCATTTTATTTAATTTAGTCATATTCCCCTTTTGGAATTAAAATTCATTTTTAATTCCTCTTTTCTCTCTCATGGTCACATCCTCCAACTTTTGCAAGTTGATCTCTAATCCATCTTAATTCCTTCATCTTCTTCTAATTGACTATGGTTAGCATGTGCACACCCTTAATCATTATTAGGGTCACATCCTCCATAATCTCCCACTTGCTTCTAATAAGTCATTAGTCCATCAAATTAAGTACTTGGACAACCTTAATCATATGGTTAGTCCAACCTAATCCTCTTCCCATTTATGGCATGTGTCCTTAAGTCAACCTTATTAAAGGCTTTCTCCTTTTGGGCAAGGCACTCCACTTCCCCATGTGAAATTTTAATTCACCTTTTAATCCCCCAATGCACCCAAAAATAATTTTTAATTCATTCACTTCTCCCCACATGTCCTCTATTTATTATTTATTCTTTCCCATCTCCCCATGAGAATATTTGAGGAATTTTCAATTCTTCACATGTCCTCTCACCCACATGGGGACAAGGACCTCCTTTATGAGGAGATCTTGTCCAATCCCAAGGTACTTTGTACCCCCCTCCATGTCATGTACTATTCTTCCACCTCATGTCCACTTCACCTTTTAGGGCTATATCACATGCCACATGTCAAGATGTGAGGGCTTGTGAGTTCTCAACTCACCTTAGCCCTACATCTTGATCTTTGGTGGCTCAATCTTGGCCATCCATCTCTTCTAGGAATTCTCAAAATTCCTATAAATACCCCCTCTTTTCTCTCATTTTAGGGGAGATCATTTTGCTAGCCAAACTCTTGCAATTTTATTTCTCAATCTATACTTAGCCATTTTCATGTTTTCATCCATTTTTCACCCATCCTCACATCATCATTTAGCTTGCATCTTGTGCCATCCAAGGAGCATACACATCAAAGATCGAAGGGCCAACCAAAGGATCGATTCGAGACAAGGTATAATGTTCCATTTGTTACTTTTATCTTGTGTTGATTCCAACTTAGGCAAATCTTGAGGTGTAGGTTGTTTTGGTGTTTATTCGCACTCTTTAGTTTGCTGCTCGTTTTCTAACGCATATATTCAACCTATCACATTTCTGGCACGCCCGGTGGAACCCACAAATGGGTCTTTTTCTTTCATGTTTGTTGTTTTTTGCATTTTTGCAGGTTCAGGTTACAGAGTGACGGACCTGACCTTCCGGTGGCGGATCTGACCTCCTGGTGGCAGACCTGACCCTCCGGTGGTGGACCTATCCTCTCAATTGACAAAACTGACCCTGCGGTGGCGGACCTGACCCACCGATGGCAAACCTGACCCTGCGGTGGCAGGACCTTTTGTGGCGGACCTGACCTCCCGAAGGTAAAATTTCAAGTTTTTTTCTGATTGTCTTTGGTAAATTAGGCACATAGTTTAATTAGAGGGGTCAATAAACTTTGTTTGACGTTCTTGTGGAAAGCTATTTGACGTATCCAATCCCCTTGCGCCATTTGGTGATCCTGGGTGACGAGAAATCGTAGCTTTCCAAGTCCTTTGAGTCACCCCATTTTTTTATTTTCTTAGCGGGACTTGCTTGGGGATTTCATCACCCCAAGGGACGATTCCAACCACGCGTACCGGCGGGGTATATAAAGGGGGGAGAGAAAAATTTGTACCTCAATCCAACCACGTTGTAATTGGCGAAGCGTCGGATGACGTGAAGAGTTGGTCCAAGCCTTTAGTATCTCGCTAAGGTTCCCGACTCACGCTTGTAACGGGTTGGTGTTCACGGTTTGGGTCTCACGTACCGAGTGTATATCGAGGACTCCTTAGCAACCATGTTCATCCTAGAGTAGAAGACTTTGTTGACCATACCCGTTTTTACTAATCTTAGGGTTGTGTTGTCTAAATTGTCTTTCTCGTGCAAAACTAGTCATTATCAGTTTGGCCAAATCTTTTTATGTTTGCTATTTTTTGGGTCCTTTGCCTTACTTGTCCATAAAAAAAATCAAGCTTCAAACTTATCGTTTGGCGGACCTGACCACATCCTTTGGCAGACCTGACCGCATGCTGTGGCGGACCTGACCACATGCTGTGGCGGACCTGACCTTATGCTGTGGCGGACCTGACCACATGCTGTGGCGGACCTGACCTTGTGCTGTGGCAGACCTGACCACATGCTGTGGCGGACCTGACCTTTGGCGAGCCTATATTATCACTTGGCATCCCTTGCCCCTCCGTTTTGAACGTAGATACGACCATTCAACATCCTAAACGAACATCTGAACGTCCGTTCCAAGTCTTCATCCCCTTGTTTTGAGAGTCATTCATTCCAAACACTCTTTTGCTTGTTCTGAGCTCTCGTTCCTTCGTTCCGAGAGTCATTCATCTGTCCTGAGATGCTCCCCATCCGTCCTAAATCCACTTTCATTTCCGATCTCTGTTATACCATTTAAGTCCCGTTGGAGTTGTCATCCGAGTTGACCTAGGTGTTCATCCCTTATCATAATCATCATAACTGACTTAGGATTGCTATCCATCTTAGGTCAGTCATCCTTCTCAACCCAATCAATCTGCTTCTATCTCAAGTTGGATTCGGTGTCGTTATCATACATCTACTCGTCAATCAAACACCTAGTGTTACCAAGGATCCTTCTTAAACTCCGTTATGGATCTCGGTCTTCATCGCATTTATCACCAAAATCAATCCTAATCATCAGATCAATCCAACCCCCACATCATCAAATCTATCTGGATCAACATCTAAAACCTAAACTAATCCAGTGTCTACCAATCAACCCAATCTGAGTCCATCAAAACAATCCACGTCGATCGATCGTCATCAGCTAATCTCCCATCAAATCGAATCAATCTTTCATCATCCAGGTCTTTCTAATATCTGGATCCATCTCATTATCTTGCATGCTCATTCAGACTCGATCACAGGCAAGGAAAATGGCCGACCAACAAGCCCTGAATGCCCAATCAAACAACCCTCAAGATCCCACCAACACAGTGAACATCTCACCAGATCCTAACTATGGTGCTAACATCCCTCACTATCCCCACAATGGCACCTCATCACAATCCAACGTGAATGGTCAAAACACATCACCACCTGGGGAGGAAAACATGGCTAATCAACTTGAGCTCACATTCGAGGAACACTTCAGTAACCCTATTAATGCACAAATGACAGAATGCCTTCTTGAAAAACATGGCGAGGAAATCTTGGCTCACTTGATTGACAAAGGTGTCAAGCTGCCGTTAGGTGTCGACTTATCCAAATATGGCACCTCCACATCTAATGTCCCCCAAGGTCCACATGACATCCCAAGTAGCTCATATGTCCCCAATGTTCCTTCCGTAGAAGGTTGGCATCAGCTTGAATTCGACAATGTTGTTTTGTATCCCGTTGGCAATCCCACACATCCCACCATCTCGGTCACAGGGACACCCCAAAACACTGACCCCAATGATCCTTTTGCCTTTTGCATGCCACAAAACATCCACAACTGCAACCACTAATGCTACCAGCACCACCCCCCTCAAATCCGCCTCCTGTCAACACTGGGGGCAGCCCTTTCGCTACCTTTCCTCCACCTCTTGGGGCTGCAAATCCTCCACCATCATCATTCATACCCCAACAACTTCCCCAATCCAACATCCCTCCACCATCATCATTCATATCCCAACAACCTCCCCAATCCTATGCTCCCACTAGCGCTCAACAACCTCCCTCACAAAACATCTCAACCGCACCTCGACCTCAACAACAACCATTGGCCAATCCTTTATTTTCAATGCAACCACCACCACATCAATCATAAGGAAATCAACCTCGGTCTTCAGCCCCAACTATATCTCCATTCCTTGCATCCATCTTACGCCCGCAGGCGCAACCACCACATAACATCCCATCTCACCCAATACAGCCGCCAATAATGCACCAACAACCACCCCATCATTACAATTATTATAGCCAACAACAATATCCACAACAACCGTCTTATGTGGCCTCGCAATAGTCACATCAGCACCCCCAATATCCACAAACCAATCAACAACACCTTCTCCATACTTCCCAACAATACGCCACCCATAACTACCCAACCAATCAATATCCCACCTCACAACAACAACCTCTTTATCAACAAGGTCCCTTGGCGCATCAGCAGGGGATACTGCCTCCTCATTATCCATACACCCACCTCCAAACACCATCTTAGAATCCACAATCGTCCTACCATCAATACCCGTCCAACACACCGGCCAGTGCGGACATACTAGAAATCAAGGCCGCTCTAAAAGATCTTCAGGCAGGGACTAGCAAACAATCATTCAAGTTTGAAGATATATGCCCATATCCGTTTGATCCCTCCATCTCATTGATTCCTTTCCCCAAACATTTTGAGATGCCAAAGTTTGAAAAATATAAGGGGAACAAAGATCCTAAGGCCCACTTGCAAGAGTTTTACTCCCAGTGTCAAGAAGTTATCCACAATGACAACTACCTCTTGCGCCTGTTCCCCCGGAGTCTAGCAAGCAACGCCCTCGGGTGGTTCATGTCCCTCAAAAAAGGATCTATAAAATCTTTTGCAGACCTGTCAGAAAAGTTTGTCTCTTACTTCTCCTTCAATTTGGAGAAAGACACCGATACCTTGGATCTCCTCAAAGAGAAACAACATGAATGGGAAACCTCTACTAACTACCTCCAAAGGTGGTGTGCGCTAGCAAGCCGAATGAAAACCCCTTTGAAAGAAAAGGACATGGTCACCCTCTTCGTGGAGAACTCTCATCCCGACATGGCTCATAACTTTAGATTACATTGTGTCACCACTTTCGCAGAGGTAGTAGAGAAGGGACCCATCCTTGAGCGTGCCCTTGTTGCCAAGGGGCACATCAAAATCTATAATCAAGAAAAGGAAAGGTCATTCAACGACAAGCCACATTTTTGGAACAAGAACAAAAACACAGTAAATGATGGCGTTACTGATACTAAACATGTCCACGTGGCCAACACATCCCAGAGACAGCAACAATCCATACCTAACGCCATATCTATACCGCAGGGGACACCCCGTCCTCCTCAACAGTCCAGTCAAAATAACCAGGGGAACACCAAACGCCAGTATGCTCAATTAGGAGAACCCTTGAGTGTCGTCTTCAATAAGCTGTTACAGATCAACTATCCGATCATGTACCCCGTCACCAAGCCACTCGACGAATCCAAACCTAAAGCTGCATGGTTTAGGGAAAAGCGAATATTGAGTTCATAAGATCAAGGACACTCTTTGAATAGAGTGTAGAATTAGAAAACTCGTCCAAGATCGCCAGATGCGAGGTGATATCAAAGGTGGACCGCGATCCCGAGCTTAGGTAGATCAATGCTCAATTCACGGATATATCAAAGCGCTCCAGAGCCATAATCGAGGCTAGGGCACCTCCAGCGGTGAAATCCTCCGAAACAGCGGCGCATAAATATTAGCGGGCTATAAGAATGTACCCCTCAATTACGAGGGTATTATTCATTACATTGAGCAAGTAGAACCTCGTGTATCCATGATACATGTCAAAGCCAAAGACCCTCAGTGTGTTGTTACTACACAACGGGCCCGCATCACTGTCCCTGCGGCCCCCGCACTCGCCCAATCAACTCCTGTAAGCTCCTAGTACAATATCCTTGATCACTTAGGAAAGACCCCTGCACATATCTCCATTTTGGATTTACTTAAGTCTTCCCCTGTGCATCAAGAAATCCTCAACAGAGCCCTACAGGAAACCCATGTACCTAATAACATTGATCCTACACAGTTCCAAGCTTTGGTAGGACACCTAGCTTTATCCCATCAACTGCACTTCAACCAAAATGATATGCCAAACATCGACGTCAATCATAATCGCCCCTTACATATTGAAGTCGTGGTTGCCCATCATAAAATAAAAAGAGTCTTGGTAGATAATGGTTCTACCCTCAATGTTTGCACTCTAAAATTCATAAAACAGGTGGGGTATACTCAAGCGGATTTAAGTAATCAGATCATCACAATCAAGGCTTATGATAATGCAGAAAGGAATTCAGAAGGGATTATCAATCTCCCTGTCCAAGTGGGACCTATGGTTCAGTACATTACCTGTCATGTCCTTGATCTGGACTTGCCATATAATCTCCTCCTCGGCCGTCCATGGCTCCATGCTATGCAAGTCGTCCCCTCCACCTACCATCAGTGCCTAAAATTCCCAGTCAACGGACAAGAGGTCACCATCTATGCTGACCCCCAACCATTTGAATATTGCCGCGCTTTAGAAGTGTCATTTCCCCATTTACATTATTGTCCTGGGGTTGAAATGGGGGCATCCCAGTCATCATCCGCTAATCCACCCTCCACTGCGATAACCACTCCATCACTCTGCTTGATCCTATAGTCACCGAAGTCAGGATCATTGACAAGAGATTGTGGTGAATCTGAGAAATGCATACTGCTCTTAATATAGCGACCATGCCACCATCGCCACATGAGTATGGTCAACCTTCTCATGCTACCCCAAAGGAAGACAAGATTGCCACCTTCTGTGGAAAAAATATCCCTACCACCACTTTCGTATCCCCAAGTATCAAGATAGATGCGCCAGAAGAAGACATAAGCCAATGGGT